>CM076574.1:699291098-699576212 GCA_034641835.2 Pinus albicaulis
ATCAGCAGGTAGTGTTCCTCACACTGTCGACTCTGTACTGTACCATACAGTATTGTGAGGGGTATATCCTCTTCTGTCATGCATGGGAACTCATTATGCTGAGCTCTATGTGTGTTATAACTAGTATGGATTCAGTAATTTCACTTAATCAAGCTCAACTTACAGTGAGTTACCCAAGTTTGAATAATCATTGCACTACCAGGACTCTTTGGCCAAGTGTCCCAGGGGAAAGAAGGGATGGAATCATGGCAACATAGTTGAAACTTAGACAGACATGGCTCCTAAGGACTTATACACTTATTGGCTTTCTTATTTTGTCAGAATGCCATTTCTGGGAGGATAATATCATTGAATCAGTTGGGGTTGCTGGGTTGGGATAGGAAAAGTGGCTGTCATGGACATCTGGGAAGGCTCCAACATGGATGTTCTGGGCACACATGCATATTTATACTAGCCTTAAGTGTTTCCCTTGCTTTCCTCATTAGAGAAGATAGGATATAAAATTGTTATAGCTTTTCAATAGATGACACAACCTCTTCTAGGCCTATTTTACAAGATTGAATATGCCTCTTGCATTTTCAAGCTCAAAGAGTTGGCATAACTAGTCATTTCCAATTTTACTAGGAATTTTTCTAGTTTCATGGCATTAGGTTCCAATTTTGAATCCCATGGGTGAGGCGTGCTATCCACTAGTTTATATTGGGGTTTGCACAAAAATTCCACAATATGAAAATGAAGGAAATAAGGGTTCATGTATTTTCACAGTTAGCTAATCCCATGGAGTTAACAAGGTAGCTCAATTCATCAAAAATAGAGAAAATCAGTGACAAATAATAGGGATTGTTTATTTTGAATCTTTTAAGTATGATATCACATAATACAGTAGTCAGATTCAAATTTTAAAGAGGACAAAAATCATTGAAGGCACAACAAGTCTTAAATGTGCGGAAGAATTTGTACTTTTGCAAAAGTTTGTACAAGGCAGGAGGGATATTACAGCTGACTCCAGGGCACACAGAATTAGTTAGAAGTATTCAATCATTTTTTCATACATATATCACTGTCACTCAAGCAGTCCAAACAACTATAAATTGTGGGCAAGAAGAGCATCTGACACACTTCAATGTTTCAAATCCTATGCTATTGTCACTGAATTTTCCAATGGGGCACATTATAAAAACAAATTAGGAATTACAAAAAGTATTCTCCCACAGGCCATGAGTAATGTCCATGGTGGGGCTGTGATCTGGCAGCAATCCAAATAACTGATGATGACCCCCCAGGTTCAGGATCTAGATGCCATACGAGTAAGTTTACTTTTAGCTATCTAAATTATAATAAAACTTGATTTTTAGATGCAATGAAGTTTGAATCGATCAGCAGGCAGTTTGCCTCAGTGTCAACTCTGTACTGTACCATAAAATATTGTGAGGGGTTTATCCTCTTCTGTCATGCATGGGAACTCATTACTCTGAGCTCTATGTGTGTTATAACTAGTATGGATTCAATCATTTCACTTAATCAAGCTCAGCTTACCGTGAGTTACCCAAGTTTCAATAATCATTGCACTGCCAGGGATCTTAAGCCAAGTGTCCCAGGGGAAAGAAGGGAAGGACTCATGATAACACAGTTGAAACTTAGACAGACATGGCTCCTAAGGACTTAGACACTTACTGTATTTCTTATTTTGTCAGAATGTCATTTCATAATGCCATTTCTGGGAGGATAATCTCATTGAATCAGTTGGGGTTGCTGAGTTGGGTTAGGAAAAGTGGCTCTCATGGACATTTGGGAAGGCTCCAGCATGAATGGCCTGGGGCCACATGCATATTTATACTAGCCTTAAGAGTTTCCCTTGCTTTCCTCATTGGAGAATATAGGATATAAAATTTTTATAGCTTTTGAATAGATGACACAACCTCTTCTAGGCCTATTGTCCAGGATTGAATATGCCTCTTGCATTTTCAAGCTCAAAGAGTTGGCATAACTGGTCATTTCCAATTTTACTAGGCATTTTGCTAGTTTCATGCCATTAGGTTCCAATTTTGAATCCCATGGGTGAGGCGTGCTATCCACTAGTTTATATTGGGGTTTGCACAAAAATTCCAGAATATGAAAATGAAGGAAATAAGGGTTCTACTTCATGTATTTTCATAGTTGGCTGATCCCATGGAGTTAACAAGGTAGCTCTATTCATCAACAATAGAGAAAATCAGTAACAAATAACAAGGATTGTTTATTTTGAATCCTTTAAGTATGAGATCACAGAAGACAGTAGTCAGATTCAAATTTCAAAGAGGACAACAATCATTGAAGGCACAACAAGTCTTAAATGTGAGGAAGAATTTGCCCTCTTGCAAAGTTTGTACAAGGAAGTAGGGATATTACACCTGACTCCAGGGCACACAGAATTAGTTAGAAGTATTCAATAATTTTTGCATACAGATATCAGTGTCACTCAAGCAGTCCTCCTTGAGATCTTTGGCTACAAACGATGTAGAAATATAACATGTCAGAATCAGCTTCCTATGGATGACTGCAGCTGTGAAGTACGTAGCACCAATAGTGGATTATGTAACCTTTAAATGTGTTTTATTTGGAGCAAACTTGACTTTCAAGTGAATACTTGCTGATGGGTAGCCTGTGATCTTTTTTCCCACTATAGTTTGAGCAAATTCCAAAACGATGACACCCTAATCATAAGTGCAGAGCTAAAAATGAACAGAGAAATATGGATGAAAGAAGTCCATGCTATTGGAGAAAGCAGAAGCTAGGCACCGGATAGGATAATTTTAACAGTGTCTAACAAATGACCACAAAGTAGGTTAATGGCACTAAGAGTTACATCTAAAGCAAACACCATGGGACTTAAAAATGCATAATAAATGGCTGACTATAATTAAAGGAGGTAAATAGTAGACTCTATTCCAAAAGGGGTAAATTGGAATCTACATACAAGGTAATCATGAACTTTTGCAATTCTTATATAAGATAATATAATGTTACTAATGTCCAACAAATGACCACAAAAATAGGGCAATGGGAATGAAGAGTACAACCAACATGAATACAATGTGGGAGTGCTAGTGCAACTCCTAGAAAGTGTCAAAAATAATACAAAGCAAGAAAAAAACATAAATAAGAACATATGTATAATAGAAAAAATACATGTGGGAACCAAGCAAGAGATCAACCTTCAGATATCTATATGAATTTTGAAATGATGCAACCTTTACACCTAAGCTTATTGTTTTTGAAAAGGATATCATGTGCAACATGATATTTCCACAAGTCTCGATCTAAGTAGAGATTGTTGAGATCAAATGACCAAATTGATTTGCCAATATTTTCCCAGTCTACTGCTTGGAACCAATGGCCATGGATTGTTCCAGGATAACCTAAATATGTTCCTTAAACCAATACTAAAGCCTCTAATGGTTTCTGAATTATCTGTAGACCCTGGTTGGAAAACCCTAATTGGAAGAATGGTGGCATGGTAACCTAATAGAGTACATTATATGATGACATGAGAAGAACAAAGTCTTTAAAAAAAAACGTTTTCTAAATACACAATCATGAACACTCCTTGCAAGTGATGCGTACCAATTGTACAAACACGTTCTCATGGAAACTTACACCACTAACCATTCCTTTATCTACTGTGATATCATTTATATACCAAGAACAAAACCATACAAAACATAAGATGCAATTTAATAAGTAAAAACAACCACAATTACCTTTTTATTAACTCCATAAATTATGGTTGTAATTCCTCATCCCTCAATCTTTGGATTCTCCTTGAAACTGAGTCAACTGTCTCAATGGAAATCATGACTCTTGAGTCTTGAGTGAAGATATTTTATTGTATCCCTTGTCTTATCCATCACTTCAAAACATTCTCACTTGGATTCCTGGTGGCTTAGTTGAAGACACTTATTTTCATACACTCTTCTTACGTCATCTCTTGCCTGAAAAATCAAGTGTTAACAAACATGACAGTAGAATGGGGAAAGTGTGCATCATCTATGCTGAGAGAGAAATTTAAGCATCTACACTAGCATGCTTAAGACCTTCACAAAGGATGTACACAAAAAAATATTTGCACTCATAAACACCAAATATTACAAGACTGGTGTAGAAATCTTATTAGAGAAACCAAAAAGTTACGAGATAAAGGCATGTTTCATAATACCCAAAAGCTTACAAGATGCATGAGTCTTTTCCCTTCTACAGAGCTGATCCATCATAGTTTGTGCATGAGCTAGCATTACAATATTTCCAAAATTATTCCCTCTAAGAAGATAAAAGGCTTTCACTTAAAGTATTCAAACACCATACTAGACAATTCCATTAAGGAAGGCATTGAAATATCATGTGCAGATCCATCAATCATGTTCAAGGTTGTAAATATGTTTGATATGGTAATCTTAGCTATTTATTTTATTGTCTTATCATTTATGTTGGGTCATTGTAGTGACCAGTGTTGGATCAGTTGATGAGAAGCTATAGGAGGCCTTAGGAGCTGTTTGGAGGAGCCTAACAAGGACTGTTAGGAAGCCCTAACCAGGTAGCTAAGGTGACAACAGGCACATCAATCCAGAAGTGAAGAAAGGTAGGTTTTGTGGTGTTTTGAAGGATCAGTTTGGATCAGTCTACATTGTTGATTGTTGGGAGCCATTTGTTGGAGTTTCCTTGGGCATGAAGGAACTCCAACTAGGAGAAGATCCCGCTATGGAGTGATGTAGGTGTCCTAGTGTGGACAAAGTTGTTGCAGCTTGTGGAAGCCGAGGAGGTAGGGTTGACATGGCATGTTAGAAGCCCTAACTAGTGGGCAGTTTCCACAGTGAAGATTGGCTCCTACATTTGTGCAATAGCTCGTCTATTGCAGAGCAAAGGGCAGATTGGTGAAGTCTATTGGAAGCCATGTGTAAGGGTATCCTAGGTGTAAGGATGCCCTAACTAGGTGCAAATGCTACAACGTGGACTTGGTCACTCATGGACTATTGGAGGGCAACATGAGAGTGGACCAAGTGTGAACGTGGATTGGGCATTTAGGGTCTGTTATAGGACAGCGTGATAGTGTCCATGTTGGAACCCAGTGTGCAACACCTTGATGGACAAAGGTAGTTGCTAGAGAGGCAGTTTTTGAAGCTCAAGGTTCTAATCAGCCAAGAGCAGTTTGTGGAGCCCGAGACTTGTGTGTGGAGAAGTACTTCTACAACAGATGATCGGCAGTTTTCCTAGGCCGTGTTCATTGTGGGAGATGGACATCTTGCAGCAATGGGTGGAAGCCCTTCGTGCCCTATGTTGGTCTTCATTGGACAGCACAGGAGGACCATAGTGGGTTGAAGTCCCTGAGTGGTTGAGGAGAAACCGTGGGAAAATTGAGAGTTGTTCACAACTGGAGTTGTGAACAACTCAACAGGAGTCTCGATGTGTTATGCCCTTGATGGACTAAGGCAAAACTAGTGAGTAGATTGACAGATGACCTTCAGTAGCCAGATGGAATTCGAGCATTGATAGAGGCAAGAGTTGCAGATCGGGAGCCGAAGGACCAGGTAGGTATAAGGTACAACCGAGAGGAGCCGTGAGAGCATCTACAACTAGATGGTCAGAGTATCTTATTTTGTATTTTATACTAGTGGATTTATGAGGGTCATTATCCCAGGTACGAGAGCCATAGATTGTTGTATTATATGTTGTTTAATATAATGAAGTTGGGTTGAAAATTTGTAAAAAATTGTATATATTTTGTGCATATGTTATCTACTATTTTTTATATTCTGCTGTGCAAAGTAGTTATGTTTAGACTCTTGGTTTGGTAGCATCAGAGATTTTTAAGACTCTATCCTATACCCAAGGTCGTGGAAAATCAACAAATTCAATAGTTTTTGGCCAAAACCGATGGATCTCTTTCATTGGATCTTCACAAATTGGACAATAAATTGTGAGATCCACCTCTGCTCCAAAGGATTCTTCATAGTAAATTTTTCATCATCAAAGGAACGAGAATATATTTTGCGAGAAGGCCCATGGTTTTGGGGATCTACAAGACTTTTTGTTACCCCATGGTTTCCAGATTTTGATGCAAACACAATGGTAGTCTCAAGAATGCCGGTGTAGGTCAGGTTGCATAATATTCCCCTACACTTCTGGCATCATAAGTACTGGAAGGCATTGGGAACCTCTTAGGGTGATACATAAAGACAGATACACAAAGAATTAAAGAGGGGATCTACAATTTTGCTAGAATCTGTGTGGAGGTGGACCTTAGCAAAGGATTGCCAGATCACATCCTTTTGACACACAACAAGCAGTGTCGGACATAGTTCCTTGATTTTGAGAACACGACCTTCAAATTTTGAATATGTCAACAAATGGGTCATCTTCAAAATACATTTCTTGATGCCAAGAAAGAGCCATGAAGGAAGAAGAAACCAAGAAAACAACCCAAAGGATAGCAATTTCCACTGCATTTGCCTGAGGATGAAGAGGAGGAAGAAGAAACGGACCCCTTTATCAATGAAGAAGTCCAGAATCCACAAGAAAGTGTAGAAAAGGAGGAATCAAATCATGAAGCGTCAGAATACCCACACCCAAAAGTGCATCCGAAGAGGATTCCAAAAGAAAAGGAGCTAGGGAGTATCAAACGTCACCATGCATCTAAAAGCTCGGACTCATATAAGGAAAATCAAAGAAAATATGTAGAGAACCAGATGGCACTTGTATCAACCACCCCATCTCAAGGAGAATGGTAGAAAGTAGAAAAGAAGAAATGGAGAAAAGGGTAGCATGTTTCTCTTCATATTAAAGTAGTTTATTTATTGGATCTATGATCACCAGTCTTGACTGGCTTGATGGAATGCTTTGCAAGCATCTACAACATGTAATTTTGTTTTCATTAATAAAATTACGATTTTTCTTGGGGAAAAAATGCATGCCAAGACTTGCATACTAGAAAGAAGGTAAAATGCATAGCTTGTCAGTCCTAGGGGAAAGGGTTACAACATGATTCACTTTACCATCATTTTTTGTTGTGCATACTACACCAAATTGTTCAGCCATATGCCACAAAGGGTGAAGATGCAGCTACACTTCTCGAACTGGACAAACCCTATTGAAAACCACTTTACAATTTTTGAAAACTTTTTGTTGTTCAACTGCAAGAAATCCCAGACATCCACTTCATGCAACTGTTTGTTTGAGAAAAAATTATGGTTAATTTTCTCAATCACCTATGTTTGAATTAAAGGGTATATGTATTATAAAAGCAACCATACAGTGAAAACTCAGGAAATTTCTCTAAATTTTGAGGTGTCACAAACACACTGTGTGTTAGAGATTATTTTTAGCATCTCACTGCTAAAGAAGATGCCAGTGTTCCATCCTCTAGCTTCTCATCAACATCTACTTCTAACAGTGACAACCCTAGAAATCCAAATTGGCACCTACTATAGGGAGAACACATGTATTTATACATGGTAGTATTTCAGTTTTAGGAACAATAACATATATCTTTAACCACCACTTTTGAAAGACAAAAATTAACAATTGTAAGGTCTTGATTGGACACTAAAAAAGAATTGAAATGAACTTACCTTTCGACCACAATTAAATTATATCTATGATCAAGTCAAACCCTTGCAGAATCATCAATAATTACTACTATAGATTCCATTCCAAAAACACCATCTAGATATTTACTTTTAGGTGGCCTATCATCTCCATCTAGATCAGCCTCATCACCATTCAAAATAACACATTCTGCAAATAAAGTTCATGTGGGATCAAGTACTTTGGCCATCTTTGTGGCATAAACTTTGTTGCATATTGTATAAACATGTATTTCATACAACTTTCTTTCCTACAACATAAAATATCAAAGAATGAAATAATAGATTCATCTATTAGCATACACAAGTTGTCAATACCACATTGTAAATCGAATGTTTCCTATAAGAACTACAGTTTGCAAGGATATTAATAGTTCAACCCAAATTATACTAACCTTGTCCAAAAAATTTCAGATGCTAGGCCACAATTTAGTCCACATTCCTATATAAGGAAAGCGAAAAATATGATGTTGAGGTTTCTCTTGGTCTTGCTCCTGCTTCCTTAGCATTTCCTTGTGCACATGATCTATTTCAATAAATTGTTGGAAAAAAATAATCATGAATTAGAAACATTTATATACACACATTATCATGAATCAGTTTATTTACTTCATATCCCTCTTTGCCTAGGAATTACCAAAATTATAACAAGATGGTTTATATTTTTATGACACCTTAGTTGAATTTAGAAGTGTGTAATCATGGTCCAAAACAAGGAAAAGTTTCTTAGTGCTAAGCATCCTATTTTTTTTGTCAATCTTTGTGCTCATGGTCCAAACAAGGAAAAGTATGGGGCAGTGTGTGCTAGGTACTCCATCTTGCCACTAATTTATCCATTATCCGGTGCTCTGCGATCTTCTATAACAGCTGGGGCCTCACTAGGAATGCGCATGTACGGTTTGATGTGTTATAAAGAAACAATGTAGTTTGCAAGTGTAAATTTGTTATGTATACTTTCAACAAACGATCTATTCAATGATAGACCATAAGAGAAGGCCATCCTAATGAAACTTGCACTAGTTCAAATTTTTAGAAATGATAATCTTATACATAAAAACATTCAACAATAGCAGAAATCACCAACAGTTGACATTTAATTTCATTGTTCATACCAAGATTGACGCTGCCCAGTGGAAGTAGAACCATAACAAGAGCAGAGGAGGAAAGAAGAGTTGCATTTAACACCTCTAGATGCTGAATCAACCATTCAATGGCTCAGAAACTGTAGAAAAAGGGGCTCGAATTTTTGTCAATAATGTTTATGTTCTTCTTCAATAATTGATCCTCAACCCTGAAAGCCCTAATGGTCATTCCTCTTACTATGGACTCGCCGGAATGATTTTCAATGGGTGATTTCATTGTACCATTTAGTCTCATCAGTTATTTAGCAAAAGAAAAATAGTCTTCTCAAATACCATTGTGTTGTCTCTTGAACTGTGCATCGTAGGCATGCCATTGCCCTCATTCTTCCCGCCACTCTCCATAGAGGTAGTGGGTTGAACCTTCCTCAAATTTTTGAATGTGATTGCGGCTTCATAAGGCACGAAGTAGGGCACGCGTTCATCCATTCTTTCGCAGAAGCAAAATAGTCTTCTCAGATACCACTGCATCGTCTCCTGAATTGTGCATCGTCGGCATGCCATTGCCCTCATTCTTCCCGCCACTCTCCATAGAGATAGTGGGTTGAAACTTCCTCCTCAAATTTTTGAATGTGATTGCAGCTTCATAAGGCACGAATTAGGGCGCCAGTTTTGAAGGCTATTAGACTCTCTGTGTGATGGTGCGATTACGGCTTCGTAAGGCACAAATTAGGGCGCCAGTTCTGAAATCTGTTAAACTCACTGTGTGATGCTGTGATTGCTGCTTAAGGTGGGAATTGAAACTTCAATTTTGAAAGCTATGGTGTGATTTCTACTTAAGGCGGGAATTGAGGCTCCAATTTTGAAAGCTATTAAATTCTCTAGTGGCTTTGAAAAATAATGTTGATGGTCTTTATTTGTCCTATTTTCAAAAATGTTTATCATTTATTGTTTTCTGGAACAAAATTTGAATGTGTATTTTAATTTTGAGTGATGTGGAAAATTAAACTTTATATGTGTAAAGAGAGACAATCAATTTAGATATATATGGAAGGGTAAAATTTATAGTAGAAAAAATTCCATGATAAGGGGTTTTTCAAAGAATTTTGTGGAGAAATTTTGATAAGAGGGGTAATAAATTAGGGTAAAAAGGATTATTAAGGGAAAAATATTAATAGGTTGGTTGGTTTAATTTGTTTATTATCAATGTTGTAATATTTGTTTATTTTTTTAATTCTTCTACCTAGGTTCAAATTCTTGATAAGAAATTTTTCCTATCTTTATAACACTTGAAAGGTAGAAGCCTCCAAGGAGTAGGACCACCTCGCAAGTGTATGTCCAAACGTCTTGACCATTCT
The DNA here is from genome assembly GCA_034641835.2 of Pinus albicaulis. Taxonomy (NCBI): domain Eukaryota; kingdom Viridiplantae; phylum Streptophyta; class Pinopsida; order Pinales; family Pinaceae; genus Pinus; species Pinus albicaulis. Next base: position 699,301,152 of record CM076574.1, read on the forward strand.
TACTAAATCAAAAGTTATTAATATATACTATCAACATATTGGATATACTTTTGGGTTATATTGGCAATCATTCCATTTCATCTCAACTGTACCTCAAACCACTTTGACTAATTACCATTGTTTGGTTTCTCTATAAAATTTCCCTAGAAGTGAAAAATAACATGACTTTCGATCTAGAATGGTAGTTTCCCCAAGCAGTGTGACCACCCCACAAGTGTATTTAGAGATGTCTCGACCCTCGTTGAATTGTATGTTATTATTATGGACTTGCAACATATTGAATATACTCTTGGGTTACAATGGAAATCATTTTAGTTCATCTCAAGTGTAGCTCAAGTCACTCTAATGAGTTGTTGATCTCAAGTTTCTCCATAAATTTTTCCTTGAAATAAAAAAGAGCATGTCTTTCAATCTTTAATTGGATGAAATACATATCCTCCTTGTGAATATTTTCTTAACTTCATAATTAAGTAAGGGTTGATAAGTATCTTCTTGGTTTCAATGGCTTCATCAAAGAATTAACATTTTATTCATCAACTCTTGACTATGAGAGGATGAATTCTAGTGTGAATTATCACGTGTGTGGTAATGTTCTTTTTTCAATTGTAGTTTTAACCTCCATGATTAATTTGGTTTAAGTCCTCTAGGAATTCATCAATCACCTAGCTGATGCCACGTGCACCAGTGGAAAATGATGAAATTAGTGACTAGGTGACTAAAAAATTTAGTCACCGCAATTATTTCAAGTGAATTACTACCAAATTTGAACAATTTTAAGTGACCAAACTAAAAATGACTAACTTAAATGACTAATTAGTCATTTAAGTTATTTGATTCACCCCCCCCCTCTCAGTATTTTTCCCAACACAAATTTCGAGTGGGAGTACTCGTTGGATGCGGAATTTAATTCCTCATCCAAGGAGTACCCATGTTGCATACTTTCGATGAACTCTACTACACGAAAAATGAGAAATACATAAAAAACATGATTGTAATCACGTTTTTTTATGTATTTCTCATTTTTCGTGTAGTAGGACCCATCGAAAGTATGCAACATGGGTACTCCTTAGATGGGAAATTAAATTCCGCATCCAACGAGTACTCCCGCTCGAAATTTGAGTAAACAATTTGGGAGATAAGTTGAAAATATGAATTGAAAAAGTAGTTTTTTCATTTTTCCCTCTAAAATTTGATGATGTCATCAAATATTATTAGATTTTTTCCACTATTATTTTATAATTTCCTTAGGAGGCCCATTTTAGACTTCAAAATTCCCCTAATGAAGATGTGGTTTTCTCCCTTTATGGGTTTCCACTTATATATGCTGTCTCTATGTGTGTTTCCTATGTGTTGATATGATCTACACAATCTGCTTAATGTTTGTTGCTCTCATAATAAATTTGGTGTCTCATTAATTTAATACTTGCTACAACATATTAATACTGTTTACATATTAAAGTTGGTTATAAAATTAAGCTGTAAATAAGTTGATGAAAAATTAAAAAAGTTGATGTATGTGTTAAACTGATTCACCCCCCCCTCTCAGTTTAACTAAGGATTCAACATAATATTGTGGAAACAACCTCGAAACAGGGCTGCCCTGCACGGCTGTAGCAGATGGACAAATTCATGGAGGAATACGAGGACATTTCTCCTCACTCACAGAGGTTCCTCTACACTGTCAGGACAAGCACTCCATTGATCTGACCTGCAATACATCGTCGCCTGATGTTGCCATACCTCCTACAAATACACATACAAAATCCACACAGGTATTGTCTGAGGTTGATAAAGAAACCAAATTTACTAAACGCATCTAGCATGTCTGCCCACAGGTCCATGACATCTTCAACAAATCTAATACCTAGTTCAACAGAATTTGCTTCATCTCAGGAAGGATCTCAACGCAATGGGGACCATTTCTTCCTAAGGAGGGATGAATGATCCAGGTGGATATTAGTGGGCACCCACCTAATCCATTTGGACCCACACCATCAATTCTTGCAACTTTTCACATTCAGCACCACTTACTATTTTTAGCAGGTTTTCGGGTCCTGCAGTCCCGAAGCCATTTTGGGGATTTAATGATCCAGGTGGATATTGGTGGCCACCCACCTATTACATTTGAACCCCCACCATCAGTTCGTTCATTTTTTAAGTTGCAACACAACTATTTTTAGCAGTTTTTCGGGTCCTGAACTTCCGGAGCCATTTTGAGGCCCTAAACAACATTTTTTGGGAAAACTGAGAGCAACATTGGTCCATGGACCGATGTTGCTCACATCAAAAGTTGTACTCCTCGAATATATCTTTCTAACGAGCTATTGAGCATGTCAAACGGAGATGAGATGCCAAAGTTACGTCCCCGGGAATTTGAAACACCAATTTACCCAAATAGAACCCATAGTTTTGGTGCTTCATCTCTTAGAGTTAGGTTTTTGAACGTTTCAGTTTTTCCATTGTATCTCAATAATAAATAGGCCCTCGAGCCTCATTGTAACACAGTTCAGAGGTCTGTAGCCACCACATCTCTTCTCAGAGATTTGCTACCAACACCCTAGCTATTTTATTTCCATTATGTCTGTAAGCATATTTCTGTCATTTGATATTAATGAAATGGCGAATTACCTCCGCTGCATCTCTCTATTTATGGTTATTTCTGTATTCTGTTGCGTTCCTACATAAATCAGGATCAGTGGTATCAGAGCGGTCTACTCTTTCTTTGTTTTTCTTTGCATGTCCCCAACGCGGTTAGGGTATAAGGAGTTAGGGCTCGATCTGGTTGAACCCTTACAAGATCAGCCTCGCAAGCACTGATGACCTCCCATGGCGGAAGAAAAGAAAGACGAGGGAGCAGGAGATCCTATCAAAATATTGCTCGAGTAGGCCTTGAGAAACAAAGGAATGCGATGATGGATAACTTTGCTCAGATCCTTCAACGACTACCCACCTATGACGCATCTGCATCCAACAGCCATTCTGGAGGCACCACTCCCTTCAAGGTACAGGTAAACTTTGATATTTCTATATTTGAAGGCCAAATAGATGTAGATGCCATAGATAGATGGTTGAATTTGCTGGAAGGGTATTTCTCGGTCCATGATTTCTCTGACATAGAAAAAATTATTTTTGCACTCCTTAAAGCCCCCCCATGTCAAATATTGGTGGGAAACCTACCATGAGCAAGACGACAAAGGGGAACCCTCTCTGTTCTCGACCACATCCACTTGGAATTCATTCCGAGACAACATCAAGGAACAATATTACCCCGTGGGGAGATATGAGGACAAATACATCCAATGGACCACACTGCGGCAACAAAGGGATCAAGATGTGCACGAGCTGATGAATCTGTTCCATACCCTGCGCACAAAGTTGGGTATTAAAGATTCAGAGAGACATTTGGTGCTCAAGTACCGCGACTATCTACACAAACACATTCAGGAGGAAATGGAGTTCCTTGACATTACATCTCTTGGCATGGCATATCGCTATGCCGCCAAGATCAAGCAGAAATTTAAGCAGAAAAAGTGAGAATTTGGATCTATGAATTCGAAAGGTGCCCCCGAACCGAAGAACAAGGGTCAAGGCCAAAGCGGTGCTACTTAGAACAACACCACAAATAAAAAGAAGGACTCAGGGAAGTGGTGTGAATTTCATAACAGCCCCACTCACAACACAAATGAGTGCCGGGCCAAACAGTCATTGGTGGCCAAACTAAAGGCACTCGAATCAGATGCATTTTCTGATCCTAAGTCTAAACCAGACAAAGGAAATGACAAAGGGAAGAAAATCATTGATGTGGATCCCAATGCCATTGTTGCCACCACCAAGATCCAGAGGGAGGACCCAGAGGATCCAAAGGAGGGGGAGCACCTCTTCCATTCGCAAATGTGGGTGAAGGGTTCTCCGTTGCAATTTCTTGTCGATAGCGGAAGCCAAAAGAACCTCGTTTCAGCAGAGGTCGTGAAGCGGCTCGGCCTACAAACCATAGCACACCCACAACCATATACCATCAGGTGGCTTCACCCAGGGAGAGATATCTGCATCCACCAATAGTGCCGCCTTCCGTACAACATCAAGTCATTCACGGATGAGGTATTATGTGATGTTGCTCCTCTTGACGTAGTTGATGTATTATTGGGCCAACCATACTTATGGAGGCAACATGCTGTGTATGAGTCTATGCCTCGTGCTATTATTATTACTCTGGGAAATAACTTGTACAAGATACCAGAGGTAATACTGCCTCCTGTCATCTCTTTGACTACTGCAAAACAATGCAGTAAGATTGTTTCCCAAACGAGGAAATTAATTTTCCTTACAACTCGCTCACAAGGAAAGAAGAATATTATGGCCACAACCTTGAAATAGGGCTCCCCTGCACGGCTGCAGCATATGGAAAAATTCATGGAGGAATACGAGGACATTTTCTCCTCACTCACAGAGGTTCCTCTACACTGTTAGGACAAGCACTCCATTGATCTGACCCGCAATACACCGCCGCCTGATGTTGCCATACCTCCTACAAATACACATACAGAATCCACACAGGTACTGTTTGAGGCTAATAAAGAAACCAAATTTACTAAACGCATCCATCATGTCTGCCCACAGGTCCATGACATCTTCAACGAATCTAATACCTAGTTCAACAGAATTTGCTTCATCTCAGGAAGGATCTCAATGCAATGGGGGACATTGCTTCTTAAGGAGGGAGGAATGATCTAGGCAGATATTGGTGGCCACCCACCTAATTCATTTGGACCCACACCATCAATTCTTGCAACTTTTCACATTCAACACCACTTACTATTTTTAGCAGGTTTTCGGGTCCTGCACTCCCAGAGCCGTTTGGGGCCTTAATGATCCAGGTGGATATTGGTGGCCACCCACCAATTCCATTTAAACCCCCACCATCAGTTCGTTCATTTTTTAAGTTGCAGCACAACTTACTAATTTTTGGCAGTTTTTCAGGTCCTAAAATTCCAGAGCCGTTTTGAGGCCCTAAACGACGTTTTTTTGGGAAAACTGGGAGCAACATGGGTCCATGGACCATCCATGGACCGATGTTGCTCACATCGAAAGTTTTAATCCTCAGATATATCTTTCTAACGAGCTATTGAGCGCGTCAAACGGATATCGGATGCCAAAGTTACGTCCTCGGGAAGTTGAAACACCAATTTGCCCAAACGGGACCCACAGTTTCGACGCTTCATCTCCTAGAGTTAGGTTTTTAACCATTTCCATTGTATCTCAATAATAAATAGGCCCTCGAGCCTCATTGTAACACAGTTCAGTGGTCTGTAGCCACCACATCTCTTGTCAGATATTCGCTACTAGCACCTTAGCTATTTTATTTCCATTATGTCTGTAAACATATTTATGTTATTTGATATTAATGAAATGATGCATTACCTTCGCTGCATCTCTCTGTTTATGGTTATTTCTATATTATGTTGCATTCCTGCATAAATCTGGATCAGTGGTATCAGAGCGGTCTGCTCTTTCTTTGTTTTTCTTTGCATGTCCCCAACGCGGTCAGGGTATAAGGAGTTAGGGCTCGATCTGGTTGAACCCTTGCAAGATCAACCTTGCAAGCCCCGACGACCTCCCATGGCGGAAGAAAAAAAAGACGAGGGAGCAGGAGATCCTATCAAAATATTGCTCGAGGAGGCCCTCGAGAAACAAAGGAACGCGATGATGGATAACTTTGCTCAGATCCTTCAACGACTGCCCACCTACGGTGCATCTGCATCCAACAGCCATTCTGGAGGCGCCACTCCCTTCAAGTTACATGTAAACTTTGATATTCCTGTATTTGAAGGCCAAATAGACGTAGATGCCGTAGATAGATGGTTGAATTTGCTGGAAGGGTATTTCTCGGTCCATGATTTCTCTGACAGAGAAAATATTATTTTTGCACTCCTCAAAGCCACCCCCCATGTCAAAGATTGGTGGGAAACCTACCGTGAGCAAGAGGATGAAGGGGAACCCTCTCTGTTCTCGGCCACACCCACTTGGAATTCGTTCCGAGATGGCATCAAGGAACAATATTACCCCATGGCGAGCTATGAGGACAAATACATCCAATGGACCACGCTACGGAAACAAAGGGATCAAGATGTGCACAAACTGACGAATAAGTTCCATACCCTGCACACAAAGTTGGGTATTAAAGATTTAGAGAGACATTTGGTGCTCAAGTACCGCGACTGTCTACACAAAAAAATTTAGGAGGAAATGGAGTTCCTCGACATTACATCGCTTGGCATGGCATATCGCTATGCCGCCAAGATCGAGCAAAAATTTAAGCAGAAGAAGCGAGACTTTGGATCTGGGAATCCGAAAGGTGCCTCCGAACCAAAGAACAAGGGTCAAGACCAAAGCGGTGCTACTCAAAACAACACCACAAATCAAAAGAAGGACTCAGGGAAGTGGTGTGAATTTCATAACAGCCCCACTCACAACACAAACGAGTGTTAGGCCAAACAGTCATTGGTGGCCAAACTAAAGGCACCCGAATCAGATGCATTTTCTGATCCTGAGTCAGAACTAGACAAAGGAAATGACAAAGGGAAGAAAATCATTGATGCGAATCCCAGTGCCATTGTTGCCACCACCAAGATCCAGAGGGAGGACCCAGAGGATCTAGAGGAGGGGGAGCGCCTCTTCCATTCACAAATGTGGGTGAAGGGTTCTCCTCTGTAATTTCTTGTCGATAGCGGAAGCCAAAAGAACCTTGTTTCAGCAAAGGTCGTGAAGCGGCTCGACATACTGATCATAACACACCCACAACCATATACCATCAGGTGAATTCACCCAGGGAGAGATATCTGCATCCGCCAATAGTGCCGCTTTCCATACAGCATCAAGCCATTCACGAATGAGGTATTATGTGATGTTGCTCCTCTTGAAGTAGTTGATGTATTATTGGGCCAACCATACTTATGGAGGCGACATGCTGTGTATGAGTCTAGGCCTCGTGTTGTTATTATTACTTTGGGAAATAACTTGTATAGGATACCAGAGGTAGTACTGCCTCTTGTCATCTCTTTGACTACTGCAAAACAACACAGTGAGATTGTTTCCCAAATGAGGAAATTCATTTTCCTTACAACTCGCTCACAAGGAAAGAAGAATATTGTGGCCACAACCTCGAAACAGGGCTCCCCTGCACGGCTGCAGCAGATGGGAAAATTCATGGAGGAATACGAGGACATTTTCTCCTCACTCACAGAGGTTCCTCTACACTGTCAGGACAAGCACTCCATTAATCTGACCCGTAATACACCGCCGCCTGATGTTGCCACACCTCCTGCAAATACACATATAGAATCCACACAGGTACTATCTAAGGGTAATAAAGAAACCAAATTTGCTAAACGCATCTAGCATGTCTGCCCACAGGTCCATGACATCTTCAACAAATCTAATACCTAGTTCAACAGAATTTGCTTCATCTTAGGAATGATCTCAACGCAATGGGGACCATTGCTTCCTAAGGAGGGAGGAATGATCCAGGTGGATATTGGTGGCCACCCACCTAATCCATTTGGACCCACACCATCAATTCTTGCAACTTTTCACATTCATCACCACTTACTATTTTTAGCAGGTTTTCAGGTCCTGCACTCCCAGAGCCGTTTTGGGGCCTTAATGATCTAGGTGAATATTGGTGGCTACCCACCTATTCCATTTGAACCCCCACCATCAATTCGTTCATTTTTTAAGTTGCAGCACAACTTACTATTTTTAGCAGTTTTTTCGAGTCCTGAACTTTCGGAGCCGTTTTGAGGCCCTAAACGACGTTTTTTGGGAAAACCGGGAGCAACATGGGTCCATGGACATGGACTAATGTTGCTCACATTGAAAGTTGCACTCCTCGGATATATCTTTCTAACGAGCTATTGAGCACGTCAAACGAAGATCGAATGCCAAAGTTACGTCCCCGGGAAGTTGAAACACCAATTTACCCAAACGGGACCCACAGTTTTGGCGCTTCATCTCCTAGAGTTAGGTTTTTGAACGTTTCAGTTTTTCGATTGTATCTCAATAATAAATAGGCCCTCGAGCCTCATTGTAACACAGTTCAGAGGTCTGTAGCCACCACATCTCTTGTCAGAGATTCACTACCAACACCCTAGCTATTTTATTTCCATTATGTCTGTAAGCATATTTCTGTTATTTGATATTAATGAAATGACGCATTACCTCCGCTGCATCTCTCTGTTTATGGTTATTTATGTTTTCTGTTGCGTTCCTGCATAAATCCGGATCAGATTTTGATTAAAATTTCATGAGTTGTTGCATATATACATCATTACTCTACAACGACATGTGTGTCTGTGTGTAAACTTAGAAAAAGAGAGATTTAAAATAGAGATTCTGAATCAAAACATTACATATTGCTTAAAAGTACATATTATTCTTAATATAGAATGAGTTATAATGTTGGTAAGGATTAAAGAGATGTAAGAAGCTTACGAATCTAGTTATGCGAGAAAACAATTGTGTGAGCTTGACCTTGCAAAGATTAAATCTAAGAGAGAAAATGAGAACATAATAGTTGTGCATATTTGTGTGATTAAGAATCCCCAAATGCTATGTTAGTTCATACCTTGGTTCTTATTTATGTATATTTTAATTAATAACTTAATTGGTTGATTTATAATTTTTATTGTTACATATAAACTTAAAATCAGAAGGATCGAATAATTAAGAGAGATAGTCTTAAAAGGTGAACCTTGTTCATATTGATAAAAACAATCATTGTCTTATTCTTTGAAATTAAGTTAGTTGATGCACACATAGAATTGGTCAACTTGATTACACTATTCATTGGACATATCAAAACTCTAGTTTGTGGCATCTTTTTGTGTATAATAATGAGTTGTTACTAAAGTGGTGTATTAAATTTTGTGCTAATCCTTAGGTTGAATTGACACAGTGTGGATCCAGCATTACATTTGGAGCAATTGTGCTATGAAGATCAAGTAGTATATGTCTGTAAAAAATCAATCATAAAAAGGGATGAGGGTTGCTTGCATATGAAAGTAGTGTGACAATTCATATGAAGGTAGACTTCCACATATTTTTTGGCATGTTAATGATAAGAAACTTGACATTGCTCTAATCCACATATATATTTTAAAGAAAATACCCTAAGGGTTTATTTTCAATAAATAATATTAAATAATGTAAATGAAGTGCATAAATGATGGAAATACCTTTTAAAACTCATCTCACACACATGCATAACATTGTCCCTTCATCCACCTTTATGAGGGTGAAGTCCTTTTACATACATGCATACCATTATCCCACCACCCACCTACTTGGGGGTAAGGTGTACATCATTTGTTACAAACCATAAAGAGTTAAAACCATTATACATAAAGTTTTTGCATAATGGAATCCAAATTTAGTACATGGAAAAGTTTTAAAGTCTTCTCACACAAATGAAAACCTCACTACTATCACCACCCATCCTCTCAAGTGTAAGTGTGTGTCCAAATTTCGAAACATACCCACATGAGAGGTACATGTGTGCATGTATGTGTAACTCTATGAGGCGAAGATGTACATTTATGTAAGACTTGCAAGATTCATACCTTCAATCCTCACTTACCTACACACCTTCACCCCTAATGCCCAATCTCTTAAAAATATAAAAATGTAAATATATATACCCACTTATTATAGGTTTAAAAATGATAATAATAATAAAATTAACTCGATTGATATCGATCATGCCTTCATTTATCTATATCAATTTAAATGGCTCATAAATATGATACAACTCCTTATATATCAACATCGATGGAAAGAACTAACACTAGCTAACTTACTTGCCCATTGCATATTAGTTGTATACAAAAGATAAGATAATGACTAATATACCTTATAAAACTAGTAATCCAAATGCATCTAACGTTGTGGGCCTCTCAATGTGATATACAACATTGACTTCTCACCTAGAGAAAGCAAATTAGAAAACATGATGCTTTATAATCCCTTCATTAAAGGTACGATATTAATCTTCCAAATCTGTGTACTCACCTGACATGACAACTAATATAATTTTTAACATAGTGACTTATACTTTAGACCTTGATTGAAGGCATGAGAAGCGACACAACACATAGAAAGGTAACGTAAACAACGGTGTTGCGTGAATTTAATGTCTCAAAGACGGGGCAAGAAATCTTTGTACCAAACTTAATGACTTGACAATTTCTTGAACTTTTTCATATTATAATAAATTTTAGCTACAAAAGATCACGACATTGAGAATCTAATGCATTTCAATGGCAATGTCTTTCCATTAATAAATATTTGTCGTTACAAAGCTTATAATTTGTCGTTACAAAGATTTGAATGTATCTTTGACATTTAATTTTTTTAAGTAATAATATTTTATAATAATCCAAATACATGTAACAATTTTTTTTATAAATAATTAAATATATAAAAGAAAAAATATATATTAAAAAAAAAATTGAAGGTGGCTTTCATAATATTATATTTTTTTTTATCATGTCATGGTATAATTATTTAGAGAGTTTTGGTCGAAGAATAAACTTTAGATCAGAGTTTAAACATATTAATAAATGAATAGAGTTCACATTATAGTTAAAGATAAATTGAGTTTTTTTTTTATTATTATAGAGAATATGGAGTAGATATTTGATATAATTGTAAAAGTTTCTGAAAATTGAAAAATATATATATATATTTTAAAAGTCATCAAATAATGAAGATTGTTGATGGATATTCTCTTGGAAGATAAAATGAATATATTTTCTAAATTATTGCACGACACTCTCACAAAATATACCGTGTCATATTAGACATTGGTAATCTATAAAGTCACTTTTCACTAAAGGAGTTTGTATTAGTAGTGCTTTATCACCAAAAAAGAAAAAAGAAGTGATTCATAAGATAATCGTACGTTGTGAAGCTTTTTTGTCAACCTCATCTCTAAGCCTAATGGGGTCTACCTAGCATTCAAAATTGGTGCTAACATCACCTTTTAATGCAACAAGGAATGCATGCATCTTGAACAACTGCTATGAATGATTAAATCTTTCAAGTTCCCCAATAGACAACATGTCCAAGTATGGAGAGCCTTTTAACAAGCCTTGGTGGTTAGTTGGATTGAGATATTTTTGTTGGGCCTTAGAATGGCAACAACAATGCTACATTCTTCATCCCCTAACTTCAAGTGCAAACATTGGATTCATACAAACTTGAGAGGTACTAGGCACTAAATGTGAAAATTGCACATGCATTTGATCTACAATGAGAATCAATAGTCATTATATTGACCAACTTCAACTATTAAATAAGGGGAAGTGGCAACCAACTAACCATAAAATATGAAATCTAAGTGCTAGGAAAGCTCAAAATCATTTGAAGGGAAAAACATCCAAAGCGAATTCAAGGGAGGTCAAGCAACTCAATGGCCAACCCAGATTTCTTGTTAATGAAAAACCAAGGTGCAAACATGTACGCGGTAGACTAATAACCTACAAATCCAGGTGAGTTGATATGGGTTGCTTGGTTAAAACAAACAAGTAGTCATGTTATAAATTCAATTACAACTATCAAAGAAAAATAAATCCTACTAATACCTACTCTATTATATAAGTTAATTAAGCATAATAAACCATGCAATCCCTTATGGAGCTAATGCGAAGTAAACCATGGTCTAACACGCTCCTCTTTAGGCCTACCAAAATTTACAAATATAGTGAAGCAAATATAAAAATGATGCTATTGGAATTATGCTACTATAGAAATATTTATAGGAAAATATATAATCCTACAAGAAAATGTATAAGAAAATATAAAATCCTAAAAGAAAATGTATAGGAAATTAAAAAATGTTATAGGTTTTGAATTTTCTACAAGGTGAGTAGTAGAACACAATTATCTGATTTGATAGTTACTACCTAATGATCTTCAATTGATTTATCTCATTCCACCGATATCATTGAGAAATTATACACATAAAATATCAACAATAATTGTAGCAAAAAAAAAAAGTTGTCATAAAAAGATAACCATGCACAATAGAGACAATATTTTTACCCTGGGAAACCCAACCATGGGAGAAAACCCAACAACTTTCATTTACGAGAAATTATTCTTCGGTAAGTTTTACAAATCCAATTTGTCTAGAAATTTGTGTCAAGTACAAATCCCAATATGAGTCAAAACTTGGTCAAAGTAGAAACAAGTCAACATTGGTCAAACTAGCCAAAATGCTTAGAAATCAACATTGGTTAAACAATCATCCTATGATCAAAATTCGACTGTGTGGCTCCTGGGATCAAATGTAGTTAAATTCTTACACACATGTATCCCTCTTGTAGCTCACCCGACTATGGTCAAACTCGACCTAAAATAGTTCAGTCAACTAAGATCAAACTTGGTCAAACAAAGAGAGAAACAACTTGGTCAAACAATCAACTCATCCTTCTTTTCTCCACGTGTAGTTCTCCAAGAGACCTAAAAAATATGAAGAATAAACTCACTTGTGTGGTGGAGAAAAAGAGATGTCACATCATTTAAATATACTAGTTGAATGGGGGTAAATTAACCCAAAGGACACACCCTTTCATGAGTTGGGTCGACTTTTCTTCCTGGGCTGAATTGGTGCCCCAAAAATAAATTTTAAGTTTAAGTTTCTGAGGCCGACTTGGAGACCTATTTGGCATGCAACAATACTTCATAATGCTATATAAAAATCAACACTCCCTATTAGTGAGGGAGGTATTCTCCTTATTTGCAATGGATTTCCCCTTCGTTTAAATTTTTCTTCCATAAGAAAAGTTCATGAGCTTGTTATGTTGAATCATTTCTATAGATCACCTTATTCTGGATAAGGAAATGTAAGTATCTTGGGCTATTTACCCCTGGACAAATTAGTATGGCCTAGACAGTAAATGTTTCAATATCCTTTGGTCAAATCAACATGACGCAACGAAAGTCATTCATGGCTTCTGGGGAGAGGATTTTCCCCTCGACCATTCACCCCTGGCCAATTCAACACGACCTAATCAACGTACTTTATGGCTTCTCAGGTGAATTTCATTTATCTCCTTTAGTCAAATTAGCATGACCCATCCATGGCCTTATGGCTTCTCAGGAGAAGATATGTCCAATCTTGTAATAACTCTCAACCATTCACCCCTAATCAAATCAACATGACCCAACCAAACTCCTTCATGGATACTCGAGTGAATGTATCCATCTCCCCTGGTCAAATCCACATGACCCAACCACGTTCGTTTTTCTTCTCAGGATATGGTATGCCTGATCCTAAGATATCAACTCTCCCTCTCAATGAGGGAGACATTATGCATCATGCCAAGTTTGTCTCTGAAGTATACAAACTTCACTCTAGATAGAGGTTTGGTAAGAATGTCTAAAATATTCTCATTTGTGGATATGTATTGGAGATTCATTGTTTCCTTTTGCACCATATCTCAGAAGAAGTGACATGATCAAATAGTCCTGCAACAATATTCTGAATCCACACTGCTTCATGACTTATAAAATTACATGTGATATACTCCAACACTGTTGTACTGAGTGCAACAAAAGTTTGCTTCCTGCTAAACGAGAAAATATTAGTTGGTCCCAAGCTGAAGCAACACCCTGAGGTGCTCTTTCTATCCTCTTCTCTCCCACTCTAATTTAAATCAGTATATCCTTGTAGTCTCACTTCACCACCTGAGACATATCTCAAACCATATCCAATTGTACCATGTAGTCACCTCAACACATGCTTCATTGCATGCCTTAGTTCAACCATAAACTAGTTAACTTCCTTCACTATTTCCATCACCAAAATTATTTTCTGGTAACCTTGACTGGGTGCTCCCTTTGACACTAAAGTAGATCCTCCTGTGACAATCCTGGTTGGCCCCTCTTCCACTATTGCTCCCTCTATCACTAAATAATATCCTTCTGTATAGCATGGTCCCCTCATAGAAGGCATACTCCTCCTAGAGACATTTTATCTTTGAGAACCTCACAATCTCAACCGATGACCTCCTCTTCAAAGGTTGTTCCTTCCATTATGCCTGATTGTCTGCTTCCTCGGAACTGGAAGCTCTTCCGGTCACCTACAACAGTCCAAGATGTGCTAAAAATATATATAATCCTTCATATCAAACATCAATCACTCATGTTGAGTCTATGCTCAAGCCCAATAACCTGATCATCTGGTGATTGGAGAAAAATATATCCTTGTAGTCCAATCCCTCTTTCTAGGAGAACACTCTTGCCCCCCCAGAAAAAAACACTTGTGTTTTCATTTGTTGCATGAATCACCGCCATGATAACCTTTAAAATGTACCTATTCTTCCTTTCTACAAAAACCATTTAGGAGGTCATTGAAGAAAAGATCATACCAAGAAAAATACAAAGACAAGAGGCTGACCAAAAAACAATAAAAAAATAATAACAATAATCAAGGGAGAAAAATATGACGTACTTATCTCTTGATTTAGGAAGAAACTCCTAAGAAATTTTCAACTCCCTCTCTAACAAATATGTAAGAGAAACTCAAAAATTGGTCATGTTCCTAGAGGCACAATTGTCCACAAACATTACCAGTAGTAGTTCCTAAAAGAAGAATTCCTTTGACTTCTTCTGAGGTGGATGCCTCATCATCATCAGCAACATTGGTTGTTGATGTATGTTTCTTTCCCTTCCTTTTATTCTCAGAACACTAGGAGGCATAATGCCAAAAATTATGACAAATGAAGCACTTGATCTTTAACATATCCTTCTTCTTCTTATTCTAAATAGGAGCATATATTATATCTGTATTCTTCTTATCAAACTTTCAAATTTCCCTCTTTCTTCTCCTTTCCTTGTATGAGTTACAAGAGCTTGAGTTTCTTCATCCCATGGATTCTTGATCCGGATTTATGCAGGAACGCAACAGAATAAACATATAACCATAAATACAGAGATGCAGCAGAAATAACACTTCATTTCATTAATATCAAAGAACTGAAATTTGCTTACAGACAGAATGGAAATAAAACTAGCTAGGGCGCTGGTAGCTATCTTTGAGAAGAGATGTGGCGGCTACAGGCCTCTGAACTGAGTTACAATGAGGCTCGAGAGCCTATTTATTATTTAGAAACAATGGGAAATCCTAAACAGCCAAAACCCTAACCCTAGGAGATGAAGCGCCAAAACTATGGGCCCCGTTTGGGTAAATTGGTGTTTCAACTTCCCAGGGGCGTAACTTTGTCATACGATCTTTGTTTGACGCGTACCATACCTCGTTAGAAAGATCTATCCGAGGAATACAAATTTGGAACGAGAAACATCAGTCCATGGACCCATGTTGCTCTCCGTTTTCCCAAAAAACGTCATTTAGGGCCTCAAAACGGCTCCGGAAGTTTAGGACCCGAAAAACTGCTAAAAATAGTAAACTATGCCGAAACTGAAAAAATGAAAGAGACAATGGTGGAGCCCCAAGTGGAATAGGCGGGTGACCACCAATATCGACCTGGATCATTCCTCCCCCCTTAGGAAGCAATGGTCCCCATTGCGTTAAGTTCCTCCATGAGATGAGGAAATTTCTGCTGAACTTGGTCCCTGGTGAACCACTTTCCTTGGTGCAGGAGTTGGCCAGCTTTGACAACCGATATAGTTGGATCTGCTGCTGGCGAGTGTTCTTGATTTGCATGTCCATAATGCAATCTGTGGTGGCCTGTTCCATGCAGTCTGGATTTAACTCAGTTGGTGTGAGTTGTTCTGCAATGTCTGAGGTGTCCAGTAGAGGTGGGAAGTAAGGACGAAGGCGATCCACATTGAATACTGGGTGCAGACCAAGGAATGGTGGAATACTGAGCTCGAATGCATTGTTCCCTACAGCCTTGGTGATGGTGTACGGCCCGTATCGGAGCGGGCGAAGCTTGCGGTGGGGTCCGGTGAGGCGCTCCTTCTGCAAATGTAGCCATACTTTGTCACCCACCTGGAAGTTGTGTGGCACCCGGTGTTGATCATGGCGTTGCTTGTACTTGGCATTGGCTCTATCCAATATATCATGAACTTGTTGGCGGATGTGTTGAATGCGCTCGATGAAGCTACTTGCTTTGTCAACTTCAGACTGGACATGAGCTGAATTGGCCTGAGCAGCTGCAAATGGCATGGCTACGTCGATGGGACATAGTGGCTGGAATCCCAAGCCCACCTGAAAGGGGCTATGGCCGATTGAACTGTGGAGAGCCCGATTATAACTATGTTGTACATAAGGGAGGCTCTCGTCCCATGTGCGTGGATGCTTTGAATTGTACATGCGCAAAATGTGTACAATCATTCTGTTGACGACCTCTGTCTGGCCATTTGTTTGGGGATGGAAAGCTGTGGACTTGGTGAGCTTGGTATCCAACATCGACCAGAGGCTGGACCAAAATGTGCTGAGGAACCTGCTATCCCGATCTGATATGATAGACTGTGGGATCCCAAAGTTCACCCACACTCGTTCAAAGAAGAGTTTAGCAGTGGCTTCTGCTGTGATATTCTTCTTACAGGTCGCCATAATGGCCATCTTCGAGAATCTGTCAACGACCACGAAAACACAGTCATTTCCATTCTTAGTAGAAGGCAGGCCCGACATGTAATCCATGGAGATGGATTCCCAAGGTCGAATAGGGGTAGGTAGTGGAGTATATAGGCCTTGCTTCTTGATGGTCGGTTTGGCAATGGCACAAGCAGTGCAGGATCTGATGTGCTTCTCGACATCCTTTCGAAAGTTCGGCCAATAGAAATACTTCTGTAGTATTGCTACTGTTTTCTCGACCCCAAAATGCCCAGCGACTCGACTGTAGTGTGCTTCCCATATCATCTTGGCACGCTCGCTTGAGGGAACACAAAGGTGTCCCAGGTGACATAAAAGTGCATCTTGGAGGTGAAAATTTGGAACTTGCGTGCCCCCCAAGAGTGCCTTGTAAGTGTGGCCGAATTCTGGGTCACTCTCATAGAGAAGCGGCCAATCAGAAGTCTTGTGACCACAAGAGTTTTGAGCACGGTGGTGAGCGCCACGATCGGTGGTCGGCTGAGGCAGTCTGCAACATTATTGGTGCTACCCTTCTTGTACTTGATGTTTAAATGAAACTGTTGCAGATATGTGGACCACTTCTGATGGCGATCATTCTGCAACTTCCCTTGTGTCTGTATGAACTGCAGGGGCCTGTGGTCTGTGTGGATGATTGTTTCCTTCCCCAAAATGTAATGCTTCCATTATCGACAAGCTTGCACAATGGAGTACATTTCTTTGTCATATGTGGGGTACTTGTGAACTTTGTCAGACAATGTCTCACTGTGAAATGCCACTGGATGTCCCTGTTGAGTAAGAACTGCCCCAATAGCATAGTCAGAGGCATCTGTCTCGATCTCAAATGGCTGTTGCAAGTCTGGTAAAGTGAGCACTGGGGCAGAACAGAGGCGGTTTTTCAATTCTGTGAACGCCTTTTGTTGAGGTTTCGACCAAAAAATTTTTGCTCTCGCTCCTCCCTTGGTGACTTGACTCAAGGGCCAAGTGATATGAGAGAATCCTAACACGAACCTCCGGTAGAAATTAGCAAGACCCAGAAAGCTGCGAAGCTTTGTTATAGTGGTTGGGGCTGGCCAATCCCGAATGACTTGGATCTTGGCTGGATCCACATGCACCCCCCTTTCATCAATAATGTATCCCAGATATTGAACCTGGGTCATGCCAAACGTGCACTTCTCCAAATTGGTACACAACTTGTGTTGCCGCAGTGTTTGGAGGACTTGTCGGATGTGGTGAAGGTGCTCTTCCCAAGTCTGGCTGAAGATCAGAATGTCATCCAAGTACACCACTACAAATGAGTTGGTGAACGGCCGCAAGATGTCGTCCATCATCCTCATGAAGGTGGCGGGAGCATTCGTCAACCCGAAAGGCATGACCAGCCATTCGAAAAGGCCTTCCTTGGCTTTGAAGGTAGTCTTCCACACATCGAAGGGTTCAATTGGTACCTGGTGATACCCAGACTTCAGGTCGATCTTGCTGAAATATTTTTCACCTTTGAGTTGGTCCAGAAGGTCATCAATCCGTGGGATTGGGTACCTATTCCGAACAGTGATCTTGTTCAGCGCCCGATAGTCAATACAGAGTCTCCACGTCCCATCCTTCTTCTGTACCAACACGATTGGGCTCCCACAGGGTGATGAACTTGGTCTGATGTGACCTTTCTGCAACAGCTCCTAAATCTGCCTCTTGATTTGATCATTTTCCAGAACACAGCGTCGATAGATCGGTCCATTGGGCAGCGGCGCACCTGGGGTCAGATCAATCGGGTGCTTGACCTGACAGTGTAGAGGAACCCCTGTGGGTGAGGTGAAGATGTCCCCGTACTCCTCCACAACCTTATCCATTTGTTGTTGTCGTGCAGAGGGGCCCTGTCTGGAGGTCGTGGCCACAGTCTTCTTCTTGCCCTGGGGGCGGATCATCAGGAAAACGAATTTCCTGGTTTGGGAAATGAGCTTACTACATTGTTTTGCAGTAACCAAAGAGATAGTCGTAGGAGGTGGTACCTCTGGTATCCTGTACAACTTATTTCCCAAAGTAATAATAACAGCACGAGGTCGAGACTCATATACAACATGACGCTTCCACAAGTATGGTTGTCCTAATAATACATCAGAAACATCAATAGGAGCAACGTCACATAATACCTCATCCGTGAAGGGCTTGATGCTATAGGGAAGGCGGCACTGCTGGCTGACGCGGAGATCTCGTCCCTGGTGAAGCCACCCGATGGTGTATGGATGTGGGTGAGCTGTGGTCGGCAAGCCCAACCGCTTCACGGCGTCTGCTGAAATGAGGTTCTTTTGGCTCTCATTGTCGACAATGAACTGTACAGGGGAGCCCTTTACCCACATCTGGGAGTGGAAGAGACGTTCCTCCTCCTCTGGATCTTCCGGTTCCTCCTTCTGGACCTTTGTAGTGGCAACAGTGGCGTTGGGCTCCGCGTCAATAATATGTTTCCCTTTTTCATTCCCCTTTTCAGGTTCTGATTCGGAGTCGGAGCATGCATCTGACTCAGAAGCCCTCATCTCGGCCACTAGCGACTGCTTGGCCCGACACTCACTTGTGTTGTGAGTGGAGCTCTTATGGAACTCACACCACTTTCCCGTGTCCTTCTTTGGCTTTGCGGTGCTGTTCTTTTCTTGTGGCTTTGATGAGTTGTCTTTAGCCGCCATTACTTAGCTCTGTCCTTTGTTCTGCGGTTTGGAAGCACCTTTTCCTTGCTTTTGATTCGCAGATCCAAAGTCTCGCTTCTTCTGTTTGAATTTCTGCTCAATCTTGGCAGCATACCGGTATGCCGTACCAAGCGAGGAGATGTCGAGGAACTCCATTTCCTCCTGAATGTATCTGTGCAGACAGCTGCGATACTTTAGCACCATATGTTTCTCTGAATCTTTGATACCCAACTTTGTGCGCAGGGTATGGAACAGATTCGTCAGCTCATGCACATCTTGATCCCTTTGTTGTCACAGCATGGTCCATTGTATGTACTTGTCCTCATAGCTCCCCACGGGATAGTACTGTTCCTTGACGACGTCTCAGAAAGAATTCCAAGTTGGTACGACCGAGAACAGAGAGGGTTCTGTCTGGTCCTTGTTCTCACAGTAGGTTTCCCACCAGTCCTTAACATGGGGGGTAGCTTTGAGGAGTGAAAAAATAATCTTCTCCCGGTTTGAAAAGTCATGAACCGAGAAATATCCTTCTAACAGATTCAACCATCTATCTACGGCATCTACGTCTATTTGACCCTAAAATATGGGAATGTCAAAATTTACTTGTACCTTAAAAGGATTCGCGCCTCCAGAGTAGCTGCTGGATGCAGATGCGCCGCCGGTGGGTAGTCGTTGAAGGATTTGAGCAAAGTTATCCATCATCGCGTTCCTTTGTTTTTCGAGGGCCTCCTCGAGCAATATTTTGATAGGATCTCCTGCTCCCTCATCTTTCTTTTCGTCCCCATGGGCGTCCGTCGAGGTTTGCGAGGCTGATCTTGCAAAGGTTCCACCAGATCAAGCCCTAGCTCCTTATACCCCGACCTCGTTGGGGACATGCAAAGAAGGATCGAGAAAAAGCAGACCGCTCCGATACCACTGATCCGGATTTATGCAGGAACGCAACAGAATAAACATATAAACATAAATACAGAGATGCAGCGGAAATAACACTTCATTTCATTAATATCAAAGAACTGAAATTTGCTTACAGACAGAATGGAAATAAAACTAGCTAGGGCGCTGGTAGCTATCTCTGAGAAGAGATGTGGCGGCTACAGGCCTCTGAACCGAGTTACAATGAGGCTCGAGGGCCTATTTATCATTTAGAAACAATGGGAAATCCTAAACAGCCAAAACCCTAACCCTAGGAGATGAAGCGCCAAAACTATGGGCCCCGTTTGGGTAAATTGGTGTTTCAACTTCCCAGGGGCATAACTTTGGCATACGATCTCCATTTGACGCATACCATACCTCGTTAAAAAGATCTATCCGAGGAATACAAATTTGGAACAAGCAACATCAATCCATGGACCCATGTTGCTCTCCGTTTTCCCACAAAACGTCGTTTAGGGACTCAAAACGGCTCCGGAAGTTTAGGACCCGAAAAACTGCTAAAAATAGTAAACTGTGCCGAAACTGAAAAACTGAAAGAGACAATGGTGGAGCCCCAAGTGGAATAGGCGGGTGACCACCAATATCCATCTGGATCAATTCTGCAAGATATTCCTGGACAACAATCTGGTATCCTCTCATACACAATCAATCCATAACTTATCAAATGTAGGAAAATTTTCTCGTGGAAAAATTCTCTGAATAAATGGATCCCATGGGGAAGGAAATCCGTTGAGAGTCGTTGTAACTAGATTTTTATTATCAATATTATCTTTAATGGATACAAGCTTATCTATGATATGGGATACTCTCATAAGGTGCAAGACAACATCATTTTATTTGGTCATCATAACATTACAAAGATGATTTCTCAAGGTTAACATCCAATTATTGTTTCTACTCTCATACAATCCTATCGGAGCATCATATACTTCCTTGGAAACATTCAATGCAACAACATGAGGAATCAAGTGGTCCTTTATGGAATCTACGAATATTATCTTTGTCTTGGCTTCATGCTTCTTATACTTGGTTTTCTCCTTAATTCGCTCTGGCTCTGGAATAATTTTCTCCATATGGTCTTGAAGTTCATTCTCTTCCAAGATAAGGAAAATTATATTATTCCAATATTTGAAGTTTATGGCACCATCTAACTTATCTCCAACTATGAGACTAGGTGTCATTTTGAAAAGAGATCCAAAAAACAATCAAACTATTAAACACTTGTCTCTTAGGCTGACTTCAATGGCTAATATTTAAACAAAGCTCTAATAACATGTTGAATTTTCTACAAGGTGAGTCGTAGAAAAAAAAATTTCTGTTATGATAAATACTACTTAATGATCTTCAATCAATTGAGTCTCATTCCATTGATATCATTGAGAAATTATACACATAAAATATCAACAATAAATGTAGCGAAAATAATAAAGATCATAGAAAGACAACCATGCACAATAGAGACAATATTTTTACCCTAGGAGAAAACCCAACAACTTTTCTTTAGGAGAAATTATTCTTCAACAAGGTTTACAAATACAATTTGTCTAGAAATCTGTCCCAACTAAAATTCCAAATACCAATCAAAACTTGGTCAAAGTAGCAACAACTCAATGTTAATCAAACAATCCAAAATTATCAGAATTCAACATTGGTCAAATAGTTAGCATGCAGACAAATTTATGCCATGTGGCTCCTGCAATCAATTATAGACAAATTCCTACACACATGTGGCCCTCTCACAACTCGGTCAACTTTAGTCAATTTCAGCCTAAAACAGTTTAGTCGTATTGGTTCAAACTCAGAAAAACAGAGAGATAAATGGCTTGGTCAAACAATCAACTTGTCCTCCTTTTCTCCACATGTGTGGTTATCTAAGGGGCCTCATAAAGATGAAGAGGAAACTCACTTGTGTGCTAGAGAAAAAGGGATGTCACATCATACACACACACACACACACTAATCGAATGGGGGTAAAGTAACCCAAAGGGCACACCCTTTAATGAGCTGGGTCGACTTCTCTTCCTAGGATGACTTGGTGCCCCAAAACAAAGATTTAATTTTAATTTTCTTAAGTTGAATTGGAGAGCTCTTTGGCATGTAGGAATACCTCCCGATTCTACACAAAAATCAACAATAGGAAGGGGAAAATTCCTTCATAGTCATGCAATGCAATTGAAATATATTAAATCAAGCAATATGTGTCGTGTTTGTGCCATGAAAAAGTAATTGTATTATGAAAATGTTGCTGCAAGAATACTGCAATAAAACAAATATCCTATGTATACATGATTTTTTTTTAAGAAAAAGAACTAAAATGATAGTAAAAAAAAAGAAAAAAATGTACAAGATATCTCTAAGAGTGTTCTTGGGTGTATCTTAGGATCTAACAAGGACTTAAGAAGAACTAATAGTGACCATATGTTGACGGCGCTGGACCCGCCAACATACAGGGGATCTCCCTGATATGGAGTCCCAATTATACCTCACACCATTTGGTGTAGGAGTCCCATCCGAAATATGGCTTGGTTTTCGAATTCTTAAAGATTTTCCTTGGCTCTAATTATCAATAAGAGAGAGGGATGCAATGGTACCTTTGAAAAGCAAGAAGGTGTTCTTGGTGAACGTTCAATTGTAGATGTGTAAAAGTTCTTCTACTGTGGTGGGAGGGAGAAAAGTGAGCCTCTAAGAGAGAGGTAATAGTACCACCCAAGAAGAGACACACACAAACAAAAAGGATCTTTCTAACATCCAGTGGAATAGTCCACAAGAGATGCAACAATAATTATAACTAATGAATGAGAGAGATATGTATATTATCTTGTGGAATATTCCACAAGGATGGGACAAAAATAAAAACCATTACAACACATTCTCAATAAGGTAAGTACTAAAATAACCGAAATAGTTAAACTAAATTAACACAGATGAAAGCAAACATGAAATACAAATATCCGCTTAATAGTATTACAAACATTCATAGTCCATGTATGAAGAATGTGTTGGCCTATCAGGCTTATGTTATTAAGTAATTTTTTTAAGACACATGTATACAATAAACATCACTAGCTCCATTAGTGGAGTGTTAGAGCCACTCCTTACTCCCCAAAATAATTAGCTTATCTCTCTAATGCCTTGCGGGAGGAGCTAAGGTGAAAATTCCTTTGCTCTTACAATGAGGGTGTATATATAACAATGAGGAGGTGATGCTTCACCTTCCTTGTGACTCTTCATCTACCCTCATGATTCTTTTAATTCCTATGACTTTTGAACTTTACATTGCTCTTCATATTCCACACATGTCCTTTGGAATTCCGCTTCACAATACATTTTTGAAACATAATTTACATGGCATGTGACAACTCATGAAATGACATGACATGACATTGTTGACACATACTGCTTAATCATGAGGCAATGTCAAGCCACTTTTTTTGTTGTGTTCAAAGTGTCTACTTGAGAATGCTTACTTTACACCTATGCATGGCTTAGTGATGAGGAATATTCAATGATTTCAAGTCTTGAGTTATGGTCGCAAAATGGTGTCCCTTTGCTTTCTCTCGATTAATTAGCTTGCATAATTAGCTACAATAATTTATTTCAGCATTTTTTCCCTCCTTTGTCTCCTTCTTCATCATCTTGCCATGGCATGATAAGGTACCTACATCTGAAATTCGCTCATGACGAGATGACATAATTCTAAAAATCCCTAGTCTAAGATAGTTCATATTGATCAATTGACTGAGCCGGAACTAGATGAATGGGTGGGAAAGGGGCTCAATGACTACATAGTTCAAGCATTCAAGGGTTAGCATTAAGTCTTAAGACTACATAATGTGCAGTACAGGCAGGACCGAGGGAGAGAAATGCACAATTTTGGAGGCCAATGTGACAGGTTGAGGAAATGAGCATTGGATGAGATGCCTATTCTAGAAGATTGTAACACTAGGTTAATGGGTGAAGTCATGTCCTGAATAAGAGAATAAACACAATAAAGTTTAGTAAATGTGGCGAGGATCTCTAGAGGTGGCACTGGGGAGATATACATTGGATTGGATGCACTAGTGGAAAGTTGGTCTCATAATAGCTCATCTTCACTAGACAAGTATTGTATGAGATTACCTTAGAAATATTCCAAAGGGGTTCGGTAAGGCTAGGTTGGAGAGGTCACTTTTATATTCTCTCTTCCAGTGTCAAGAGTTTCAACCAACACACCTTTATCTTCTTTCTCTAAATCCTGCAAGTAGGATGATGTCTTATTTGGATTCCTAGTTCCTTGTTTTTTCCTTTCTTCATAGCCTTTATAACCCCGAGCTAAAATCGTAGAGTCCCAAGTTATATGCTCATTATGGTTGTGACTCTACTCGGAGTGAGGACGAGATACAAATTTTACTCACACATTCGGAGTCCACTGCAACCCTGACACATTGGGAGTCCACTGTAGCCTTGATCTCCCACCCGATCGGTTAGCATATTCATTTTAGATGACCTCTATTGATAAATTAAACTTAGGAATCATAAATGGATTGGCCCTATCAGAATCGCCTGGGGATTTTGTTTCCTTCTTCCTTACCACCTTGCATTGAGCTTTAAGATGTTTTGTTTGATGGCACATATAACATCGACATGGGATCTTCCAATAGTCAAGTTTGAAAAATCCCCCATGATAATATCCATCTTTTTAGGAAGCACTTTTTCGACATCCATCTTAACTAAGATACAAATAATCCTCTTATCATAAGCTACCAAATATGTCTCATCAAAGTATATAAAATTTCCAATAAAGTTTGCAACTTTAGTCACAAACTTTCGAGTCAAAGTTCATGAGGGAATCCCACCAATTTTACCCATAGATATTAGGCTTTTCATTTCTTCATTATTGGATTAAATCCTACACTCGATCTTTGTAGCCATAAGAAACCTCTTCCTATTATTAAGGTCTTTTCAATAACCATAGTGGTATCACCTTTATCCAGAAAGTGGAAATGAATCCAACTATTCATGAGAAAATTGATGGTTGGGTAGTATCCTAATAAGGGTTTATAGTGCATTAATACCCATGTCTACAGTTGTGACCTGATAAGAGAGATATGGTAGAATCTACCCATCAATTCCCAGGCATAGAAGTTGGATACCCTTCCCATCTCTACATCAAAGCCTAACACTAGCAATGGTCGTTCCTCACAGGTAAAAATGGCTTTTGGAGCACGAGACAAGCTATACCCAAAATTTTGTCACAAAAGGAGAGCGAGCCTCTCTGCAATTTTCATCCACAAAAGAGGTAACAAATCAGAGCTATAAATGACCCTAAGTCACTATAATAACGATCCCTTGAAGATGATCCAAACAACAGTCAAACGAATCCTTAAATTTATCTTCGCACTTGTGGATATGTCTTGAAATGGAAGGTCCAATTGTTGTGATTGCATAATGAAATGTTTTAGCTTGATTATATATAAAATGAATGCCAACAACCTCTTATTGATAGGTGTATTGAGTCAGAAAATTAGCCCTAATGGGCCCACTTGATGACCTTCCAAGGAGCCGACTTGTAGGGCTTGTTTGAGCCAACTTCAAGTGACCAAAAATGAATTTCTTCTTGATGAAAACTTTTGACCGAATCTACAATATATTTCAAAATACATTGGGCCACTTGCATCTAACTTGAGAGGAATTGATTTGTGCCTTATCTTTAACTTATAAAGTAGTTAATGCCCATTATTTTTGTTGGCAACAACTTGCCTTCTCATCATGTTTATACTTTAATAATGGTGTTGTTCCTAATAAGGTTACAAGCCTAAGTTTAATAACCATTTATTAACAAGAAGTTTTCCTCTAAAATGGGTGTTGGAGGCTGTGGAGATATTGGAAGATCCCAACATATAGTCTACCATGGAATCATGCGTGGTTGTGGAGTTGCACTTACCTTATTTGGTGGCCCAATGATGCAACTTAGCTCAATTTTTGTTCTAGGTTCATGAGAGATCCAAGGTTCATGCGTGGTTTGGTTATAATATCATTTGCTTTTCCACCTCTTGCATTGCTTAAATATTTTTGTTTTGGCTGGTTTGAGCTTGCTATATGTCATCTCCTTGCATGTTACCATGGTTTTGTAAAGGATGGAAAATTTTGAGGTAACCTCAAGACTATTCCTTCCCCACATAGTGTATAAACAACCCATGGGGGATAATTTATCCACAGTGACACATTGTTCCTTTCCTTAGTATCAATATTTTTTAAAGGGTGATTTCAATTATATAGCAGCCTCTTGCATTAATGAATTAAGATCCCTATTGAGCATTATTGTTCTAGATTCTTGGTTTTTTTGCTCATGCTTATGTATCTTTGCTTGTGTGCATGCCTTTTTGTAAAAAGTTTCTTTTAATTAAGTTTAAGGAAGGATTTTATCAAAGCACTCATGTTTAATCCCCCGAAAAAGACATTCCATAGTATTTTTCATTATTCATTAGGAGACGAGAACCTATTTAAGAAACACTAGATTAGAACTATAAAGAAGATTGAACAATGAGAAAGGATATGTGATTAGTAATTTTTCATTGGTAATTAAAAAGGAGTATTGGTATAGGAATATACTACTAAGGTGGAATGAAATCTCGATGAAGATATATGCGAGGTAATTATTATGACATCATTAATGACAAAAAAAGTCAAAGATGAGATACAAGGGATAATAGAAAATAATAGTGAGGGAATGTGTTATCATATCAACTTGAGGACTTTAATATTCAAATTGGAAAAAAAAATAGTGCAAGAATATCTTATAAATCACCTTTGTTCTTCAATTGTTGTTAGTGTGAATTCTAATCGCAAGCGTACAAAAAAAGCTCACTTTAGCTGTACATAACAAACAACCCTAACATCAAATGTGGCTGTCAATTTCCTTAGATATGAAGTAGGTGATCAGAATAAATGCTACAAAAACCCAAATCTATGTAGTCAAAGACTTTAAACAATGAAAATAAACAAGAGTTTCTCCATACATCCAATAGACAAGATAAGAATTCATAAAGGAATTTTGTATTATGACACCTGGAAGGGAACACAGAAAGATGTTACCAGTACCCCTCAATGGGATGGGTTCTTGTATGTCCTCAACACTTCAGACTTAAGACCTCTCTCTCTTGATGGTGCAGAAAATCCAAACAAAAAGAACTCAAAGGGAGCTCACAAGCAAAAGTAGAAAAAATATGACAATGATGGAGAATCAAAGCGAGACCAAAAGTATAGATCAAAAGGTGATAAAAAAGGTAGTGAATGAATGGAAGAATCCTTCTATTTATAACAAAATATTGAGTTAGTCTAGATATTGGTGCATAGTTAAAATATTATTAACCAAATCTAGATCCAACTTACTTGGAATGGTGGAGGGAAAAAGAATTTAGAATTGGTTAAATTCCTTTATTCAGAAATAATAAATAAATAAATGATTTATTTATTATTTCAAGGATGAGGTTAAGGAATAATTAAATAAATAATGATTTATTTAATTATTTAAAAATAATTTAGTCAAATTCAACAAGGAATATTATCAAATAATGATTTAAATAATTATTCCTAGAGAATAATAAGATAAATAATAAATTATCTAATTAATTCTCATGTTTTGGGTTAAATATGATTAGGAATATTAATTAAACAATGGTTTAGTTAATTATCCCTAGAGGGAAATCAAACAAATAAGGATTTATTTAATTATTCCTCATGGGGTTTCTTCTTTAGACCACAAATAATTTAATAAACTATGGGTTATTAAATTATTTCTCATAGTGAAAGCAATTTTACTATGGTAAAATTGGTCTTACATGGTGTACTTTAGTCCATCTAATAGTAACAGGTTAGCTGACCAAAAATTGGTGTAACAATTATTTTGTAAATGGATTATTCACAATGCACACAATTAGAGTGAGATTATTAATGTAAAATGAAATCTTAACCATGATAAAGGTAGGTAGGATAGACTGTAGAATTGAAGCCTACTTATCACCTTTGTTCTTCGATTGTTTTATAAATGGATACTTATCGTTGATGTTTCCCACTTGCCTCTTCTTCCACCAATCACCACTAGCACTACCCTCCTTGTTAGGGTTCAATAAAAAATCATTTAATTAATGATCCAACAAAAGAGAGCTTATCATTCAACTTTTCCTTAAATGGAGGTTATATGTTCTCAATTAGTAGCTTTGGATTTCCTTTCTTATGACATTATGAGATAATTATTACTTGTAAAACAATATATTGTTTTACTCTAGCTAATTGATGCAAGAAGATTGTTTTACCTTAACTTATTAAGGGAAAAACATTGCATTCAGTTACTGACATGACATTACAATTGAGGATTCATTTTGTGCAACTCCATGTTCTAAGGAGGATTGAGAAGTGAATTTTTGGAGATAATTTCTAAAACATATTTATAAATTTAAACACATAACGACTCGATTGTAACTAAAGAGGTTGATTTATTGTTGAAGATAAAATAAGATATACTGGCTTAGTCATAAATGTTAATGCTTGATGAAAGTTAATAGGCTTAAGATTGAGATGCAAGCAAGAAAGATAATTGTGGCAAGAGGGTTGACATGAATTCAAATCTTTGGGTTGGAAATCATAGTGGACAATTGTGGCAAGAGGATTGACAAGAATTCAAATCTTTGAATTATAAGTCATAATGGCTAAAAAAAACTTTTAATAACGCAAATAAAGACAAATTTCCATTTATAAAATGCAAGCAACTTAATAAATTTAATCACAATATACCATTAAACAAAAAAAATAATTTTTTATTATTATTAAATCTTAAACCTATACTTAATAAATGTAATAAAGAACTATAAAATATTTTGCCCCATTCTTTTAATATAAACACACAAACATTAAAATATTTAATTAAAATTCCTCTTTTCTAGTTTTTAAATATATAAACTATATTAAATAGCAATTTTATTAATTAGGTAAACAACCAAAAACCTAAATCTTAGCCTAAAAACAACTTATTAGTGAGATGAGGAAGCCATACTCCTATCAAACCACTTAGGTTTCTATCTAATATAATTTGTAGATTTATGTAAAGTGTACTTTGAAATGTCATTCCTCGTGAATATTATCTCCAATTATAGATGCTTTCCAATAAACTAATAATATTTTATTCCAAGTCATGAGTTTTATGTACATAAAATCTTTGACCTGGAATAAAACAAAATCATGTACATTTATGTATGTGATGTTTTGTCGTGATGCTCTAATCACTTTCTTATGAAACTATAAAATTAACGTACTATTTGGCATGTGTTATAGTTGTAGATTTTGATGGAACGTGAAATGAGAGCTTGCCGGATAAAAAATGTCCAACCACATATATATATATATATATATATATATATATATATATATATATCCGCTTATATGTTAAAAGTTTCATCGTACACTATTTGAATATTTATTTATGAATTTTTATATATGAATTCAATTAAAAAAAAAAACAATAAAAAACCCACTATCTCTAAGTTGATCAATGAGAGCTTGAGGCAAGCGATGGGATTGCCCGCTACCTGAGCAAGGGCCCTGACCTAATCTTACCTTTAAACCATTATCAAAATAATTAATAAAAACATGTCGGATGACAAAAATGTTGACATGTGGTTCGTCCCTCAACCTAACCCAATCATCCAAAGAGAAGGAGTGAATGCATTTCTAGTACACCACTTGAATCCACAAGCTACAAGTGGATAATAGGCTCTAGCCACATTTTGCTACTAATGCATGAGAGAACAAAAAGATATTTTTAAGACCCCCGCCAACAAGAATTTTTGGCATAGCAATACACTCCCATCTCACCCAAGGGAGAACAAATTGTTCCTGAGTGCCATCCCACAAGAATTTGAAGCACTTCTTCTTACTTTTTCTGAAACTCCCTGAAGGATCGAGGCCACAAAAATCCAAAACACGGGGATGACTTCCAACACCGAATTAACTAGGACAAGTCTCCCTACTCTAGATAGTCATCTTAAGCACCAACCTTTTAATATTTTTTCAATCTTAGCAATTAACCAAGACCAATATTTCGCCTTGTAGCAGCTAGGTTTTAGATGGAAACCCATATATTTAATACCTACATCCATCTATGATAAGTGAATGGGAAAACATTCCTGAGATTCTGCAATGCATGACCAACCAAATTTTGAGCAAAACTAAAGGATTTCCTATCATTGACAACCATTCTTGTAGTTTTTCCTAATATATCAATAATCTCAGATAATTTGGAAACATATCTACAAGAACCATTACAAAAAATGATAATAACATCAACAAATAGTAAATGAGTGAGTGCAAGGGTATCTACAATGACAACACCCTAGAAATCACCCCTACATTTTACATCTTCCAACAACCAACTAAGACCTTCAAAAACTAACAAGAACAATAAAGGGGACATAAGGCATCATTTTTCTTATACCCTCTGAGCATGGAAGAAAGGGGAGGTTGACCCATTTATCAGGACAATGAAATAAACTAATTGAATACATCCCATCATCTAATTTATAAATCAATATTGAAGCCCATGTGGATCAAAAGAAGTCTAATGTACATCTAGCTCACACGATCATAGGCTTCAAAGTGATCAATTTTAATTAAAACTCCTTTTAGTTTGAGACTTTTGATACTATGGAGACCCTCTTTGACCACCCTGATGGGCTCATGGATTTGTCTTCCTTCAAGAAAGCCAATTTTTTCTTTTGAGATAAAATTTGATAGTATCGACTTTAATCTTTTGGCAATAACTTTGGAAATGGCCTTATAGATACAATTGCATAGAGATATGGGGGGGAGTTTTCAAAATATGTACGCTTATCCACTTTGGGGATGAGAGCAATGAAGGTAGAATTGAATGCTTCCAATACTCTACCTTCCCTCCTTGATTCATTTACGGCGCCTAACAAATTCCTGCCAATAATGTTATAAAATTCTTCAAAAAAATCTATCCCCCACCCATTGAGATGAAGACTTTTGTCTTTCTAAAAGCTTGCAATAAGAACATTCAATTCTTCTTTGGAGACCTCCTCCATCATAACTCTATTTTCTTCATCATCCACAAACCTTGGGAATAATTGGGCAACCCTGATAACTTCAACAATGCTAACCCTTTCAGGATCCTTCATTACATTTTGACCAACCCTTTGTGGTCCTAATATTTGTAATGACATTCTCATACAACCCTGTCATGACTACCATAAACTCAAGAGGAACCATTATCTCGTCTAGCCTCTTCCATATCTTTGTTTTAGGAATGGTGTCAATAGTTTTTCTAAAGTCAACAAAACAATAGAAAAGGCTAGTCTTCAATTATCTTAAGAGTAACAAGATGGTCCACAATTGAATGATATATTAGCTACATATAAATATAAACTAAAATAAAGTATATATCTGCGTGTGTGTTTGTGTGTGGAAGGTGTTGTCTAAGGTGTTGGAGTTTTTTTCATAATCTAGATAAACAATTTTACGTTAGATTGTGATTTTTTGTTGTTTAAAATGCATTTTTGAATGGTTAAATGGATTCAATGTCTTGAAAACCAATGAGGGACTCGGATTGTGCAGAGTTCATATCTCAAACTTTTGATTGCAACAAATCATGATATATTAGCTCCATATAAATATAAACTAAACTAAAATATTATGTTATATAAGAGGTGTTGTCTAACATTTTGGATTTTTTTGTCAAATATGGAGAAATAGTTTTTGGTCAAAATGTGATTCTTTGCTATTTAAAATGTGTTTTTGAATGTTTAAATGGATTCAATGCTCTAAAAAACCAAGAGGGATTCAGATTGTGCAGAGTTAAGAGCTTAAACTTGTGATTCCAACAAATCCCCACTGGATTTCCTACAAATTTCATTGAAAAATGTCAAAAAAACTCCAAAACATAGAATAGTTAGACTAGGAATTTATAAAATAAAAATAAAAAATATTATAAAAATTGTTATATATAGAAATAACAAAAGGACAAATAAAAAATATGATATTAAATAAACAACTTGTCTGAGAGATAATTAAAAGAGTCGTGTGAACCATAAGTTCCTTAATTGCGGCTTTGGCACGACATTACTCACTGAAAGAGACTATTCATGACCGTCCCAATCTACAAAGCTTGGTTCTGAGTGATATAGACGGTCAGGGGACTCTGTATGGAAGACGAATCTCTGAGATTCAACATTAGCCCCTAGCAAATTTGTGATCTTCGAATAAAATATAAGTCTCGACCCTGAATAAGAAATTGAGGTATGCCCCCATACTCTAAGTGGGAGCTGTGATAGTCTAATATTTGAACCTAAGCTGAGCTTTCATTATGCATTAACTCCATGTAAATGGATTAGTTTACACTTTTCACTTTATAAAGAATATACAACGTTATCAATTTCCATATAAATCAATTCGTTTACATTTTAGGATACATAAATAGCACTCTATCATATCTATTAATATTTATTAGAAGAATTGAACTTTTCAAACGTTATTATTAATTTTATAAAAATGTATTAGTTTTGGTTTAAGTTTATATATATATATATGTTAAAATTTTATATTGAGATTATTATGAGTTATTTTTCGTTTAGTTTATTAATAAATATAATAATTTGTTTTTTTGGTATGTGTTTGATATAGAAAATTGAAATTTTAAAAAGTGTATAATTTATATATGTGTGTGTTTTTTAAAATTTTATAGGACTATTGTTATTAACTATTTTAGTTTTTAGTTTTTTTTGGCTAGTAATCTATTTTTTAATGAAATTGTAATTTTGTGTTGTTTAAATCATTTTTTTCAATGTATAAATCAATTGAGTATATGCTTAAAAATCCCTCCAACATTAAACAATTAAAATTTAATAAACACAATTTTTGTTTTCTTTATGATCTAGTTAAAAATATATTTGAAATACATTTAGTGAATTGCTCTCCATAGTGTTTTAATATTTTTGTCTACTTTTTCCATTTTTAACATATTGGGAAAAATGTGTTTGTTTTATTTATGATGTTTTACTTAAAAACATTAGTGAATTGATATCCATAACATGTTTCCTTATGTCCCATAAACTCAAACTCTTAGCCAAACAAAAGCAATTTTAAGACATACTCTAGGCCTAAATTTTTTTGTCAATAATTCCAATTTATAAACATAGTTGTTATGTTTGTGCTCTACTCCTCTATCTATCACCAACAAGGTATTTTATGAAATGCGTACTTGAAATAAATTAAAATTCAATTTATTAATTGTAAAATTTGAGCATAAGAAGGAAATGAATCTAAAACATCACTAGAAACTATTTATTAAAATTAATAAATGTAGAAATGGTGTTGAAGAACTCAATTATAAACCTGATGATAATGTAGATATCTTACCTTGGAAACCTTTTCGAAAAAACTATCTAGAAATGGCCTTTGTTTAGAACTTTTTATGCTTTAAAAATTATTACAAACATAAATTATAGACTTGTAGATAAAGATCCTATGTATTTTTACTCCTACGCTTCACATTCTTAGTCTTTCTCTATTTGTTTTTGCGCCATTAATATTGCAAGCTTTCAATTTTTCATGGGTAAATATATTGAGGCCCCTTTTCACCTTTGATTGATTCCCTTCCTTGTTGATGGAGCTTGAGGTCCATGTGAGTGGATCATTTGAATTGAAGGGAGCTTTGTAGTGAATTTGAATGTGCACATACACAAAAGGAAAACCATATTTTCATTCAAGTAGGAATTAAAATGTAGTAGATCTGAGAATAAAAAGTATAAAAATGAAAAATATGCCCAAGAATTAACACCATAGAAGATACAAAATTTTAAACCTTCATTAATATCAAAACCCTTGAGGTAGGGCAACACCATACATTCACTCCTTAAGAAAGGAGATCACTCCACAAGCCATATGCTTGCCAATACAATAATCCTTGACATCTCTCAATGGAGAGTCTCTAGCCTCTATATAGGTTTCATACTTGCAATTCCATGGGTAGTTACCATGTATCTCTCAATACCATACATCCAATACAATGGACTTATCACTTTATTCCCTAGCTACATGTGGTCCCTTGCATAATGTGGGTTAACAACTTTATTTATTAACTATGGGCCATTTACTTATCATTCTTACATTATTACATCATATTATTCCCTTGGGTACCTCCGTTTGTACCCTATATTATCCCTTCTAGGTATACTAAATTACACCC
The DNA here is from genome assembly GCA_034641835.2 of Pinus albicaulis. Lineage (NCBI taxonomy): Eukaryota > Viridiplantae > Streptophyta > Pinopsida > Pinales > Pinaceae > Pinus > Pinus albicaulis. The sequence continues at coordinate 699,335,581 of CM076574.1, forward strand.
CCCTTAAGCATGTTTTGTCCCCGAAACATGAGAAGAACACAAATAATAAGATCTACTCAAAAGACTATTCCATTGGTACCATTCGCGTGCATCTAGCCATCCCAGAGAAAGGTGAACACTCGGTCTAGTCGGTGCCTCGCTTGCTTGAGATGGAAGCGAGTTCTGGTGGTTCCTTTGTGTTGATGTGCTGTGAGTTGATCATCGCACCTCTCTATGTGTCATCCTGGGGTTGTTGTCCTTTTTTCTTATTCGTTTCCACCTTGCTGGTTGTTGTCTTGCTGGGTGATGCGGGTGGTGATATGTTGAAGCTTTAACTGATGGAATGTCTTCCATTAATTCCTCCACTATTAGTGATGGAGTGGTGTCTGGTGCTTTTGCTAGTACCTGCTTTGATTTTTGTGTTTGGTTGTCTACCATCAAAGGCTCATCATCTGATGTGTCTGCGTCATTAGATATTTGTGCTTCTTCCTCCCTAGTCTCTACATGGTTCCTAATGCAAATATCCTGCAATGTAATTTTATTCTTTTTATACCAGAGCTTCATGAATTTATTTTGCACATTAAAATTGACAGCACCAACGGATTCCATTCAAGGGTGTCTCCAAACAACATCCACAACAACGATATCTGAAGCATAAAAAATAGAATGCAACACATACTTATCCATATAAATCTTCAAATATTTATAAATTTGAACATCTTCATTATTAACCTGTGTGTTTTTAATTTGTTTTGCTGTAACTTGCAATTTTTTAGCCAAATTAACATTGATACAAGTATGCTTCCAACTAGGAATGATAGACACAATGATATTCTCTTTCTGAATACTTCCGTGAACTTTTAATATGGAAATATTACTAGAAAATAAATCTTTATGGCTCTTAGTGTCCTTTCCGGCTTGAGACCACTTGTCCAAAATGACATTTTCAAGTTTTTTCTCGGGAAGTTTCCTCACTGAGCTGTCAAGTGAGGTCCACCATTTATTTGCCTCATCTTTCATATGAAGCCCTATGGAGCATAACCAAAAATATGGGGATTGAGCCTTGTGATATCGTAAAAATTCTTCAATAGTAGGGCCATCATATTTTCCTATAAACTTCATCTTGGGAGAACCCCTAAAACATAGTAAGGGTTTTGAAGAAAATCACTTACTTTGGAAAAAAATTTAAAATGGGCATAACTCCGCCAATATAACTCATAATCCTTAATATAGCCAATTTCGGAAATGGAACAGTCATTTTGCATCTATTCATGTGACTGAAATCCCGATCTAGGTACTCTGGAAACTCAGATATGTGCTGTAATAGTCCCACTGTCACAAAATTTCTGAAAAAAAAAAAAAAAACATAGCTGATTTTAAATCAGTGATAACTCCCTCATCCAAACTCTGATTTGACCGAATTTATTTATTTTTTATTTTTTAATCGGGTGATTTTTCCAGCGTAGCTTAGATCTATAATTATTGTTTGAAATTCTGCCCAAAAAATAGCAAAAAATGTGAGGAGAGTTTCCGCCCACAAATTGCCGTCAGAAAATTTCTGCAACACAGTTAAATTTAAATTAGCGATATCTCCCTCATCTGGACTTCGATTCGATTGATTTTTTTTTTTTTTTGAAATTCGGTATTTTTGTGCAAGGAATCTAGATCTTGTATTTATTTTTGAAAATTTTGCACCATAATTTTCAGATTTTCTCTGCAAACTCGTCGCCCAACAAATTCCTGCAAAAATTGAAAAACCAAAATCTCCCAAATTCTACCCAAGAAAGTGCTCTGATACAACTTGATGAGCTCCATCATTAGACATATTTAGAGGGGTTAATAGTCACCTTTTTTCCTTCTTAGATCTCTTTTTCTTGCATTTTTATTATTATTTGGTTATATGATGCTAGTGTAGGTGGTGATTTAGGCTAACATACTCTAAGTGCCTAATATAAGGTTGAGTGCAGAAAATCAATTATTATTAATCATTTTTATAAGGATTTGATCATAAAGACTTAGAGGGGAAAACAAAGAGGAATTATAGGAGGATTTTCCACCCTCAAAGGCAGTTGAAGGATCCCAAAGATTCTCTCCAGCAATTCGAAATCCAAAAGCAACCAAAGGATCCCCAAGGATTCTCTCCAGCAATTCGAATTCCAAAGGAAACCAAGCAACTCAAAGAAGAGTGCACCCAATCATTGTTCACTGGGAGTCAAGTAAAATCAATCACCATTTTCTAGGGAGCTGTTGGTAGCTGCCCTGTAGAATAAATAGAGCAGAGCTAGAGCTAGGAAGGTTAGTCTATTCTAGTCTCAATTCCATTCAGAACTATTGTTGTGAGCTATTGAGATTTTGGTTTTATTTAGTGATCAAACTCTCAGAGATGTATGAAGTTATTCTTTTATGAAATGAGTAGACTGATTTCATTCGACTGATTTAAGTTTCAGAGGGCTAGGCTCATGGGTTAGGGCCCAATCCATGTGCCTCAACTTCTCTGATGTTACTATATTTTCCTTTCTGTCATTTAGTTAGTTTTGCTTCTGCCATTTAATTTAGATATGCTTCTGATAAGTTTCATTACTGTGTAGTTTTTGTGCTGCTGTAGTTTTTAATTGATTATGCGTGGTAAATAGAGGAAAAACTCCAAAAATTGTGGTCAATTCCCACCTCTCATATCTGTTAATAGAGTTCGAGTAGGGCAGACCTTCCCACAGACCAAAATTTCTTTATGTTTTGAGTCTTGGGAAGAATTTGTATTACCAAGTCCAAGCCTTTCTTTCACTGTTTCATCCCACATTTCTGTCTGATTCCCATGCATGGACCCGTAGGTGTGTCTCACTTTTGAGCAGTTCTCTTACGCCTCCATTCCCCTCCTTTTCTTCTCATCTTAACGTTGTACTTACCTTTTCTTTGCCAAACACACTTAAGCCCTTCAAGGCCTTATTTCTTTGTTTTTCTCCGCTCACGGCCACCTTACCCTTTTGATGTAGAACAAGTAAAAATCCATTCAAAACCATTGAAAACTAGACCTCCACCTTTACTCCTCGAGTCTCCCACCACTGTACGTCACACTTCGCAAATCGCAACATTTACTTTTTACCTTTACGCTTACCACGCATTCTTTGAGATTGTGATATTGCGAAATCACAAATCCCACTTTGCACCGTTTAGACTTTATCTTTACACACTTACCGCTCGTTCTTGCAACTGCGATATTGCAAAATCACAAATCACAAATCACATATTTACCTTTTTGCATAACACTTACCACTTATTCCGCCGATGCAATAACCCTGCCATGTCACACTCCACCACGTCACACATCGCAAATCACACTTCACACATTTTAGTTTGTTTTGTTAACCTTTAACGATATCCCTTTAAACTTGCAAAGTTGCGATTGCGACATTGCACATCGCAACTTCTATCCTCCATTGCACTCTGCCATCGCAATTTTGAATTCATTTCCGCCCCAAAGCCATTTCTGCCATATTATAAGGTTTTATAATGTTTTAACCCCCGCTTTCCATTTCTAAGCCTGTTTCATGCGCTAAGCCCTCAATTCGCCACTTTAGCCCTTTTCTTCCCTCCAAGCTACAAATCAACCCCTTTTCAAATAGAATTAAGTCATGGATAGTTTAGTTGCATGGATAGAAGCATGTTAGATAGACTATAGGATAAGTAGAGTGCATTTAGTTAATTTTCCAAGTTAAGTGTGGTTTAGAATTAGTTTCCTTTCTACCATTTAATTTTTTAGCAAGCTAAATCAATTCCCTTCGTGTCATTTCGTTTTTGCAAATTAAATTAGTTTCATTCTTGTCATTTATTTTCAGCAATTTAGTTTAGTTTACTTTCTGTCATTTCCTTTAAGAAATTTACTTTTCAATTCTTATCATAGTTTGAGAAATAGCACCCTTTTGTAATGCATAAGAGGATGACATGAATAGAGTGCATTTGTTGTGTATATAGCACTGTCACCTCCAAGTTTGTACGAACCCTGGGTTGACAAAGTAAAGTAGGGTAGCCCCTGGGAGTTACAACACTCATGGTGCAATACCAGGGTGTTGGGCAGTGAAAAAGGTATGAAATTACTATGTATCTTCTCATTCTTTTACTATTAACATACTCATTTTTACCTTGGGAAGGTAATTTATTATAAGAATTATGGTAGAATTGGAAAGGTTTATGTTTATTGTAAAAAGATGACTAAAGGTTGCTTTTTGTTGATAAAACAGGAATTAGACGAAGTGAACAACTGTACCAAAGGCGAGGCTGAGATCAATGTAACTGCTGCTCCATTAGCGTTGAACCACATCCAGCCAAAGGCAAGGAGATCCGAACGAATTGCCAAGAAAAGGCAGGGGACAACTCGGCCTTGGTCAGAGTAAACAAGATGATAACTAAATGAAGGGGAGCGAATCCCTCAGGATCCTTTGATCCTGAGGGATCGCTGTTCAAACTCATCTTATTCCTCGTCTTGACCGTCAGGATTCAATATATAAAGCAATGTCCTTTAGTGATGAGGGGGTAGTAGTAGTCAGTCAGTCAGTCAGTCAGATTGGTCGAAATCAAACGTTTCCTTTGTAATGTTTTATTGACTCTCGGCTTCGAGAGAACAACCTCTGTAATACTTTATGTTCAATTAATATTAAACACGCGTTCCATTTCATCTCTTAAATTCTGAAGTAGCCCAGCAGTATTTCATTGGCGCTAAGGGCCCGGCTCTGGTGGAATTACTTCGTTGTTTGTATTCTTAATCTTTACTTATTGTTGTGTGAAGTTGTGTGTAACATTTCTTTCAATTACGGAATTGATTGACCGCTGCGAGATTGAATATAGATTCATTAACGAATTGCATTTCTATTTTACCCTTTGCAAGAATCATATCCGATGTTCAGTTATATTGTTATTGTTATAAGAGCTTTGTTGTTCTATATCTGATTCTAGTTGTTGTTCTATTAGCTTATGATTTGTTTAACTGTTGTAGCCTTGGTTGTTGACAGGATTGGAGTGTGGAGATTAGTTGTTTGATTGCATTAGAATTATAGTTGCTGCTCAATTCATGTTGATGTTCCATTTCTGTTTATTGTTTATCTCTGATTCATAGTTGCAGATTAGCAAATAGATGAGTTTCGATTGTTATGCATAGGAATTACAAGCTGAGGTTCCTTTCCAGATTTTGTTCCTTTCAATTATTTTCATCAGCACGAAGATTGAGTTTGTTTTCATTTCGATTGCTTTAAGATCACCAACTGTAGAGGACATTGGTTATTGCTTCCAAGTTCCCAGATTGGTTATCTTGCATCGATTTCTAAGGGAAGGAGTTATTGCTATTGTATCCCTGATCGATGTTTTGCAGATCGGTTTAATTAAGATTTTAGAGCATTTTCATTTATGTCACTATAATTAGATTTATTTACAAGCATTTGTTTACTCTTGTATTTAATATTTTGTACTACATCTTCATAGCATTACTCTTAGTTAATTGCAGCCTCAGACAGAGTACACTCTTGAAATAAAAATTCGCTCTCGGATTGATGATTAATGTAGGCTAATTAGGTGTTCAAAAGATACCTTTTTATACCTCAACATTTTGGCGTCGTTGCCGGGAGAGTGTATGCCATTTCAAAAGAGTGATGCACAGCTGATTTTCTTCTGCGTGCGAAGAATTGGGTATTAAAGACGGAAGGTAAGAACCTGCACACTAGGCAAGAAACACACTTGCTCGCAGCCTGCTTCACAGCAGAAGCAGGTAAGCTTCTTTCTTTAGGTAGGAATGAAGGTTTGTTTTCTTGAATGAATAGACCAACTAAGCAAAACAAAATTCCTCCTTAAATTTGTAAACCTAAGGGATCGGTGAAACTTGGGCGGACAACTTTTATTGACGAAATCCTTAAAAGGACTGAATCTCAGCCATCCGTAGGATTTAGAAAAGTTATCTCTAGACAGCCTACTAGTTCCCTTCAGGCTACATAATCACCATCTGAAGCCTTTGCTGAGATACACATTCAAACAGAGGTAATTGAGCAAGATTCCCAAGAAATTGAGAATCCTTGCATAAGTTCCCCTCAAGAAGGGAACTATAGCAATCTCCGAGAAGGAGAAGGGGAAACAGGAGAAACCGGAGACCCAAAATATCCTATTGAAATAGCCCAAACAATAAGCAGTCCAGATAAGGGAAGTGTTGTTAAAATTATTCAAAACCAAGAATCATCTCAAATAGAAGGACAACAAGGAATACTCATTATTTTAGACAAAGGAAGTGCTGTCAAAACAATTCCTATCCCTACTCGTCAGCCTAGAAATTCCTTGGAGATCCCAGAAGGATATTGGCACATTTTTGATCAAATGGCCCAGAACCAAAATCATAACTAGCAGACACCCCAGCAAACCTCTACGCTGCAATATCCTATAGTAGATACTGCAGTCAATGCGCCTATGAAGGCCATTCCCCTTCAACATATTCCCACATTTCATGGCTTAACATCAGAAGATCCAAACGCATTTTTGTTTGAATTTGATGTGCTATGTAGGGGATATGATTATACCACTGATCCCCAAAAATTAAAACTATTCCCTTAACAATTAAAAGGGGCAGCCTTACGATGGTTTATGGGATTAGGTGGGGGTGTCATAACTGATTGAGATTAGATGAAAGCTGCATTTTTAAAGAAGTATCAATATTATTGCAAATCTCTGGAATTAAAGGATGAAATATTCCAAATGACAGCAAAACCAAATGAAACCTTGGAAGAATATGTGGAACGGTTTCAATACAATCTTCAGAGATCCCCTTATGCATCTTTGCCCTTACCTAATAATGTTTTGAAAACCACATTAATTAGGGGAATGAAAGATCAATGGGTTGAAACATTGAATATTATGGGAAAAGGTGATATATATCAGGAAATTTATCCTAACATCATTGATTTGTGTATCAGGAGTTCGAGGGGCAATACAAGGCTAAAATCAGCAGAACGTGATATGATTACAAGAGAAAATAAGACCTCTAATGAAGGTGTGACTCGTGCAGAGATTGGAAATCTGCTGGAAGATTTTAAGACAGACATACTTGGGACTCTAACAACGCAGTTCGATATTATGCAAGCCAAACAAAAGCAAGCAGAAGCAGAACAAAATTTGGCAATATTCTGCCCTAGATGCAGGAAGAAACACAGCCACAAGGAGTGCCCGTTGGATGTGATCAAAGTCTGCGCCATTTGCACGAAAGATCACCCTACAAAAGGGTGTCCCTCGCTTCCTGGCCTGAAAGCAGTTTATAAGGAGGCAGAAGAAGGATCAGAAGTGGTATGTCTGCTTAATCAACGCCGAAAATGGCAGGCACGACAATCAGGTATGCCAAATGATCCATTTTATTCTTTTCAGCCTCCTCAATACAATGCTCAACAATATAGTGGAATGTGGCAAAACCAACCACCTTTCCCCAATTGGTCACAACAGCCATTTCCTCCAACATCTTGGCCAAATCAAAAAAACCAAAATAATTGGCCTAGCTTTCCTTTCTGCCCACCATTTTGGCAAAATAATAACTATCCTACACAATGGTCCCCCTCTACTTCCCAGAGTCAGGCCTGACAGTCAAACTAGCAAAGACCTACAAATCAGCTAGCTGGAACAATTCCTCTCTCTCAACCTACACTGCCAGCTCCCTATACAAACCCCCAGACCAACTTAAGACCAAAAATCCCAGCCCAGCCCAACCCAAACCAAAACAATAGGCCAGTTTAGTCTGTCCAAATAATGGAACCCCCAGAATTAGAAACTAAACTGAGGGAGTGTAATGACCTTCAATTAAGGTCTAGGCGCATAGTAGAAACAAAGAGAAACAATAATGTTCATATTGAAGACCAATTACCTGTTAAAAAAACAGTACAGAAAGAGAAGGAAGTTCAACAACAAAATCAGCAACAAGTAACAACTTCCTCTCCACCATTCCCAAAACGATTAATCATACCACGCCCAGTAGAACATCCTAATTTTGATCTTCTGGGAGAATTAAAAAAATTGTGCATAAAAATTCCTCTCCTCCAAGCTATCCAAGACATTCCTATATATGCAAAAACCATTAAGGAATTATGCATAAAGAAGCTAAAGAGGAGAACACCCACCAATCCAACTGTCCAAATAGTCGGTACCTTATCTGACTTATTGTCAGGAATGGAAACACCTGTAAAATATGAAGACCCGGGAAATCCTATAGTGACAGTCCAAATCCATGGGCAATCGTTTCCAAATGCCTTAGTTGATATAGGAGTAGCAATCAATATCCTAACAACCACCACCTGTCAAAAACTTGGCATTACATCGCTAGAACCAACAACAACCTTATTGGAATTGGCTGACCGATCGGTAGTCAAACCAAAAGGCACATTACAAGATGTAATGGTATCTGTAGATTCCTGGGAATACCCTGCTGACTTCCTGGTTATCATCCACCTAGAAGGACACCCATTATTTTTAGGTAGACCTTGGTTGGCAACTGCTGATGCTTATATTGGATGCTGACAAGGCAACATGACAATAACAAGGGGAAACTATGTCAAGAATTTAGCTTTATATCCCCCAGCCCAGCCAAGTCTATCAATAATCAAAACAAAAAAACAACATGTATCATCTCTAATGGAAAATATGAGATCACCTCTAACTATAGAAAATGCTCTTGATTTTAAAGATCAAACAGAGGATGATATCATTAATAGTTTCATTAATAAACCACAAATCAGATCTCATTTACAATGTCACATGATCAATGCAGCATTTGATAATAAAGAAGAAGAAGATCCTTTGAAAGACATTCCTGATCAAGTAATACCCACTACTTCTGTGTACAATAGCAAGATTGTAGAAATTGAGTCGGGAAAAACTCTAAACATTAACAAAAATCTCACTGCTGAACAAGAAGAGAAGTTGATCCAATTATTACGAAAATACAAAGCAGCCTTTGCATGGGATTACCTCGATATGAAAGGAATTGACCCTCAATTGTGTACACACCACATCTATATTGAAAAATATGCAATACCCATTCGCCAACCCCAAAGAAGACTAAACCCTCACCTCAAAGATATTATGAAAGCTGAATTACAAAAACTATTGGATGTTAATTTCATCTACCCAATATCTGATAGCAAATGGGTCTCTCCATTAGTAGTGGTACCAAAAAAGAATGGAAAGTGGAGAATATGTGTATATTATCGTGAACTTAATAAGGCAACACAGAAAGACCACTTTCCCCTTCCTTTCATTGACCAGGTATTAGACACGTTGGCAGGAAAGAAATTTTTTTCTTTCCTCGATGGCTTCAGTGGGTACAATCAAATCCAGATTGCCCCTGAAGACCAGGACAAAACTACTTTTACTTGTCCATGGGGGACATTTTCCTACCGAGTCTTACCTTTTGGCCTATGCAATGCTCCTGCTACATTCCAGAGGGCCATTCTCAACATCTTTGTAGACTTAATAAACGAAGGTCTCAAAATATATATGGACGATTTTACACCTTATGGGGATGATTTTGAGCCTGCATTGGAAAATCTAGAAAAGGTATTGCAAAGATGTATTGACACTAGGCTTTTTTTAAGCCATGAAAAATTTCTTATGATGATGACCGAAGGAGTTATCTTAGGGCATTATATTTTAGCAGCTGGAAGTCAAGTGGACCCATCTAAAATTCAAATAATCTTGTTAATTCCCACACCCACCACACAAACAGAGGTACGTAGCTTTCTTGGATTTTCTGGTTACTATAGAAGATTTATAGAACATTGTTCTCGAACAGCTGCACCTTTATATGCACTAACTAGAAATGATGATTTCATTTGGACAAATAAATGTGACAATGCTTTTAATGATCTGAAAAGGCTTGTTTCAATAGCCCCAGTGATGAGGGGCCCAAATTGGAATTTTCCATTCCAAATTTCATCCGATGCCTCAGACACAGCAATTGGAGCAGTACTCGGACAGGAGGAAGACAAGAAACCATATGCAATCTATTATATTAGCAAAAGTCTACCCCCTACTGAATTAAATTATACTGTGACTGAGAAGGAATTTTTAGCTGTAGTTCATGCTATAAATAAGTTTAGACATTATATATGTTGGGTATGTGTTATATTCTTTCCACAACTAGCCGCACGTGCTGTACGTTGCGCCGGGCGCAGCAGGGGGGGCGACAACCCCCCCTGTCAGGGTCCGGGGCAGTGCCCCGACGAAATTTTTTTTTGTATGCGGTCCCACTCATATGCGGACCCACCCATGTTTTGTGCATGAGTTTGCACATGGTTTTGGGGTACGATGGTTTTTGGCCCCTGGTATTTTGTAGATCCGGTCAAGGGAACTACGGTTATGTTTTAATCCAGGGTTAATGGATTGGGGTTTATGTATGCTTCGGCATGTATATATATGTGTTGTAACACTAAAAGGAATATAATGAAAAATCAAGCTGGTCATCCCAATTTGGGATCCAAGGGAAAATTTCTGTGTTTATCTGTTTTAGGTTTTATGCTCTCGCTATTGTTTATTTTCTGTTATAATATTCGTGTGTAGATAATTTCTGTTCAGGGTTAAAACATACATTTGGTATCAGATTTGTTTCGGCTTCAAGGGGACGCCTTTGCTGCTAAGGGTTTTTTTTTTTTTTTTTTTTGTTCGGGCCTAAGGTAGACCCTGTTCAGTGGGAGATCTGCGGGATTGATTCTTGCGGTGAGAGAAGATGGCGAGCGGCGGAAAGATAGAGATCGAGAAATTTAATGGTCAGAGTTTTGAGTTGTGGAAGCTCAAGATGGAGGATCTGCTGGTGGATAAAGATCAGTGGATCGCGGTAGATCCAGGTACTAAACCAACGGCGATGTCAGATGAAGACTGGAAGAAACTGGATCGGAAGGCTAAGAGCACAATACGGTTGTGTGTCTCAGATTCAGTATTGTTGAATGTATCTGGGGAAGCTACGGTGAAGAATTTGTGGGAAAAACTTGGGACTTTGTACCAATCTAAGTCTCAGGTGAATAAGTTGTTCCTACGGAAAAAGGCTGTATAACTTTGAGGATGAAGGATGGAGACTCGGTGACGAGCATCTGAACGCCTTCATCTTGTGGTAAAGTGTTCATCATCTGTTGATATTAAAATCTCGAGATGAAGATAAGTGCATCATTTGTTGTGCTCTACCGGACATTAAGGACGTTAAGTTTGACCCAGAATAGCAATACCTTTACCAGATTTTGATGACATTGTCTTGCTTGTTGTCGGAGGAAATGAAGATGGAAAGTATGGAAGGTCGAGAATGGAGATACATATACGTACGAGTCCGAGAAGCAGCTTAAAGACAAATTTGGTGGGGAATCTGGTCTAGAGAATCTAAATCTCCTGGAAAGTTTGTAAAGGTATGCTTGAAATGCGGAAAGGAAGGGCACTACAAAAAGGACTGCAGATCTAAAGCTCCTGAGAAAGGAAAGGGATCTGATGATGCTCCTTCTGCAGAGGCAAAAACCACCTCGGATGAAGGTGGGGATGTGTATTTGGCTTCTTCTTTAAATACACATGTAGATCATGAGTCATGGTTGATTGACTCAGGTGCATCCTTTCACTTCACTCCCCATAGGGAGTGGTTCTGCGAGTATGAAAAATATGATGGTGGTGATGTCTTCCTAGGGGATGATAGGAAGGCCAGAATCGTCGGACGTGGAAAGGTCACGCTGAAGCTGCAAGGTGGGAGGATTAGAACACTTCCTGGTGTTCTGCATATTCTTGCATTGGCCAGAAATCTGATTTCTGTAAGCAAGATGGATGATGCAGGTGTAAAAACAGTGTTCGAGAAAGATGCCTGCAAGATGGTTCGGGGAGCACTGGTATTAATGCGGGGAGTTCGGACTGGAACTCTGTACAAGCTACAAGGTAGCATTGTTATTGATGGGTGTAGCAGTTATGTGGTTCCTGAAAATGGAGCGGAAAGCTTAGCTGTCTCTGAAGAAAAGACCATGCTATGGCATCAAAGGCTTGGACATATTGGAGAGAAGGGCCTTCGGATACTACATAGAAATGGTATGGTAGAAGGTATGTCTAATTGCTCTCTAGATTTTGATTTCTGTGAACATTGTGTATATGGGAAGCAGAATCGGGTGAGTTTTCCTTCTGGTGCTAAGAGGGCGAACAAGATATTAGAACTTGTGCACAGTGATGTGTTTGGACCTGTGTCAGTTCCATCACTGGGAAAGTCTGTGTACTATATTTCATTCATAGATGACTTCTCAAGGAATACATGGATATATTTCTTGAGGAAGAAATCTGAAGTCTTTGACAAATTTAAAGAATTTAAGGCTCTGGTGGAAAACCAGACAGAGAAGAAGATAAAGGCATTGAGGACGGATAATGGTGGGGAGTTCTGCAAGAAGGAATTTGAAGAGTTCTGTAAGAAGTGTGGTATAGCACGGCAGAAGACTACTCCATACACACCTCAGCAAAATGGAGTTGCAGAAAGAATGAACAAAACGCTAATGGAAAAGGCAAGAAGCATGCTCAGTGGTACTGGGTTAGGACAAGAATTCTGGGCAGAGGCAGTGGAGACTGCATGTTACTTAGTTAACAGATCACCTTCATCAGCGTTGGAGGATAAGACTCCACATGAGGTATGGAATGGTAAGAAACCCTCTCTTTCACATCTAAGGGTATTTGGATGTGATGCATATGTACATGTTCAAAAGGAGAAAAGGACCAAGTTGGAAATAAATATGAAAGGTGCATCTTTATTGGGTATAAGGATGGTTTAAAGGGTTACAAGCTTTGGAACCCAGAAACAAGGAAGGTTGTGTACAGCCGAGATGTGGTGTTTAGAGAGGTGAAATATGTTGTTACACATGAAGTCCTACCAAAGGAACCTGAGAAGATAGAGTTTGAGCTAAAGGAGGATGAATCAGACTCTACAACAGAAGAAGACTCAGAAGATGAAGAGCCACAAACTCCAGCTTTGAGAAGATCGGTTCGGGAAAGAAGGCAACCAGAAAGGTATAGTCCATATGCTTTCTGTTCAGGTTTTGCCTTAACTATAATTGATGATGAACCCATAACTGTCAGGGAGGCAGTAGATTCAGAGGATGGAAAACTCTGGAAGGAGGCCATGGTTGATGAAATGGCATCCTTGCACAAAAATGAGGCATGGGATCTGGTGGAGTTGCCGGCTGGAAGGAAACCCATCGGGAGCAAATGGGTGTTTAAAAAGAAGATGAATGTAGAAGGCAAGGTGGAGAAATACAAAGCTCGGTTGGTAGCAAAAGGTTATTCCCAGGTGCTGGGAATTGATTTTGGTGATATTTTTTCTCCTGTTGCCAAGGTTACTTCTATCTGTTGCTGCTGCATTTGATTTTGAGATAGAAAAGATGGATGTGAAGACAACATTTCTTCACGGGGATCTAGAAGAGGAGATCTACATGAAGCAACCTGAAGGCTTTATGGTGAAGGGTAAGAAAGAACTGGTATGCAGGTTGAAGAAGTCTCTGTATGGGTTAAAACAGTCACCAAGGATGTGGTATCAGAAATTTGATACCTATATACGGGGACTTGGCTTCACCAGAAGCAAGGAGGATCACTGTGTTTATTTCAAATTAATTGATGACCGTGTTATTTATTTGGTCTTGTATGTGGATGATATGTTGTTGATTGGAAATGACAAAGAAATTATCCAAGATTTGAAGACCCAACTGTTCTCCAAATTCGACATGAAGGATCTTGGTGCTACAAACTATATTTTGAGCATGGAAATTAAGAGAGATCGGAAGAGGGCTACGGTTAGGCAGTATTTCAAGACTATGTTGCGAGCTTATTATGGGATAATGCGTAGGTGAAAAGTTCCTATTACGCCAGGTGTAAAATTATACAACGAACGATCCCAAGACACAAGAAAGAAAGGAGGATATTTACCGTGTTCCATATTACTGAAAGTACGTTGGGTAGCACAGTGTATGCAATAGTACGCCTGAACCGAGACATTGCACATGCGATGGGGTATTGAGCGAGTTTATGTCAAACTACAAGGAAGGAGCATTGAACGGTGGAAAACGGTTTCTCGAGATATTCTGGTAACCGTCGGTGTGGCTTGTGCCCGGAAGACCAGGATTGGAAAGAATGTTGGACATTCATGGCTTTGTTGATGCAGACTGGGCTGGAGATCTGGACCAAAGAAGATCTACAAGTGGGTATATGTTTAGCCTATTTGGAGGCGCAGTCAGTTGGATGAGTAAAAGACAGTTTGTAGTGGCTCTTTCAACTACAGAGGCAGAATACATAGCAGCCACTCATGCAAGCAAGGAAACAGTTTGGTTGCAGAGATTGTGTTCAAGTATGGGGTTGGTACAACAAGCTATAAGGATAGACTGTGATAGCCAAAGTGCAATTTTCTTGGCTAAGAACCTTGCTTATCATTCAAAGACAAAGCACATTGATGTTCAATATCATTTTGTTAGAGATATGGTTGAGGCTAAAAGGGTGTTGCTGGTAAAAGTGGACACATTGAAGAATGTTGCAGATGCATTGACGAAGTCTGTGAGCACTCAGAAGTTCTCTTGGTGTAGAGAAACAATGGGTGTTGAAGAATTGGACAAATGACTCACAAGGGGACCCCACAGCAGAAGAAAACAACAAGTGGGAGAATATTTAATTATGTGTTATATTCTTTCCATGACCCCAGCACATGCTGCTTGTTGTCGTGCAGCAAGACACCCGATGGGGGGTCACGGAGGGGGGCCAGCGCGGACCCACCCATGGTTTGTGCATGAGTTTGCACATGGTTTTGGGGTACGATGGTTTTCGACCCCTGGTATTTTGTAGATCCGGTCAAGGGAACTACGGTTATGTTCTAATCCTGGGTTAATGGATTGGGGTTTATGTATGCTTCGGCATGTATATATATGTGTTGTAACACTAAAAGGAATATAATGAAAAATCAAGCTGGTCGTCCCAATTTGGGATCCAAGGGAAAATCTCTGTGTTTATCTGTTTTATGTTTTATGCTCTCGCTATTGTTTATTTTCTGTTATAAGATTCGTGTGTAGATCATTTCTGTTCAGGGTTAAAACATACAATATAACTGGGTATCCTGTAGTACTATATACTGATCACTCTGCCATTAAATTTTTAGCAAATAAAACTGTTACAAATGGAAGAGTGACAAGATGGTTGATTTTACTACAGGAATTCGACATTACAATCAAAGATCGACCTAGGAAAGAGAACCATGTAGCTGACTTTCTGTCAAGAATGCCAAAGCCAACAGATACAGAAGCAGTTGAAGATCACTTCCCAGATGAACATCTGTTCGCTGTTACTGTCAGAACACCATGGTATGCTGATATAGAAAATTATTTGGCAATAGGTAAATTACCTAAACATCAATCCCTTAATGAAAGAAAACAGATAATACAGCGTAGTACCCGATTATCTTGGATTGGGGGCTACCTATTTCACACAGGGGGAGATATGAAAATAAGAAGATGTGTTCGGGAGGATGAAGTATTTGATATTTTGAAAGCATGCCACGATGGCCAATGTGGCGGGAATTTTGCAGATCGTAGAACTACCCATAAGGTTTTACGAACAGGCTATTATTGGCCTACCATCTTTAAAGATGCCAAAAAATTCATGTAGGCCTGTGATAGCTGCCAAAGGGCAGGTCGCCCTGGGTAGTTTGATGAAATGCCTTTGAACCCTCAACTAGTGATTGAACCATTTGAACGTTGGGCACTTGATTTTGTTGGCCCTATTAGCCCTCCCTCAAACCAAAAAACATATATCTTGGTTGCAACCGAATATGTCACTAAGTGGGTCGAAGCTGAGGCAGTCTCAAAAGCTACAGAGGATTCTGTAATACAGTTTCTTTTCCAAATATTTGTGCGATATGGCCTCCCAAGGGACATAATCATAGATGGAGGACCAAGGTAATAAATTAGCTGAAACACTACAAAGCTATCACATTTAGCACAAGATTACAACTCCATATCACCCACAGGCCAATGGCCAAGTGGAGAGCACGAACAAAGTAATTGAATCTATATTGACAAAAACCGTTGCCTCACACAGACAAGATTGAGCCTATAAATTTACAGAAGCATTATGGGCATATCGAACAACGTGGAGACCCACCACAAGATATTCGCCATATCAATTGGTATTTGGAAAAGAACCCATCTTTCCAATAGAATTTGAAATTCAAACATTAAGAACAACTCAAAAGGTGGGTCTAGATCTAAATGAAGCCCAGGCTAAAAGACTGTAGAAAATTAATGAGTTAGATGAAATTAGGCTCTCTGCTCTTCAACACACAACGTTAATTCAACAACAGAGAGCAAAATGGCATGACGCCCTTATCAAAGAAAAGATCTTCCACGAAGGAGACTGAGCACTCCTATATGATTCTAGGTTTCAGGATTTTCCAGGGAAACTCCAGACACGATGGCTTGGACCCTATGAAATACAAAAAGTGCATGATAATGGCACTATTACATTAGCTACCATTGATGGACCTGGACATTCCTTTAAGGTAAACGGTCATCGAGTACGATTGTATCACAAACCGCTTACCCGGGAATCCTTTTACCAACAACTACGAGAAGATTCTACCATGGAAATTCTCGCTGAAGGAGATAACTCCTCCTTGGTACCAGTTTATTAAATCATTCCTTGTTTAAATTTTTGTACATAAAGAATTGTCCATTTACTTGATTGTTGCTTTAGGGAATTCATTTTTTTAATTTTCTGTTTCTTTCGTTTTTTTTGTTTGTTTCATGGAATTCTGTTTTTTTCAAAAATTCTGATTATTTCGCTTGTTTTGAGTTTTTCCGTTCCTTTCTAAAGGAACAACACTTCTGTTGTTCCTTTCGAAAGGAACAACAGTTCCGTAGAGTGTTTTTTTTGCTTTTCCTTTCGAAAAGAACAACAGTTCCACAGATTGTTTCTGCTGTTCTTTTTAAAGGAACAACACCTTTTGAGTGGATTGGTTTTTGTTTTAAATTAGCATTTTGAGAATTTTTGATCACTCTTCTAAAAGCAAACATATCATTTATATACAATCATACAAATTAAAGCTTATTGTAATCAGCAAATCAAAATAAATCGTCATTTTTCACGAAAATTGTTTAAGTAATGATAAGAAAAAGGGAAAAGGGGCATGATCAATAACATAATTTTGTTGTTTTATCACTATTGAATTAATCTGATCGATTATCCTTATCATGACTAGTTCTTTCCCATATGCTATAACTTCCTTTGATTTATGGAATAGGAATAAGGGCATATTCTTTTCTATTGATATGTTCAAACTTCTTCCACCATCCCTACTCTTAAGGAGTGATGAACCATCCTTTATGAATAAATAGGAAAATGTTTCACTAATAATTTTATGATTTGGCAGATGGAGGATAGGGGGTCTCATCAAGAGCCATCCTACCATGATCATAAGGAAGTTAGTGAAGTGGCATTCCCATTATGGCCACCAAACCAGGGATATGGTCCAATGAACAAATTAAGAAGTCCTTGGAACATGAGGTCTCATCACAAGCCGGCCTGCCCACCTTTCACTTCTTCCCAATGAATGGCATTGTGATTTATTTGGTCACGAAGCCATCACAATGGCCTCCATCATGACATTCAACAAAGCACTTCCTCGGTATAAATAAAGGAAAATGGTTCCATGGGTAAGAAAGCAACTCTGTCAAGGTTATGGACACCTGTGGGCAACAGAGCTCTGCTGATGGTATTGGAGTCACATTTATACACATCAATAGTTATATTCAACCCTTTTTCCTATATCTCTATTCAAATATCAAATGAAAGTATGAATCATTTACCTTTGATTCCAAACCTATTATACATGAAAATCATTACAAATCGATCATATTAGTTTGAAGTGGTAAATAACGCATTTGTACTTATGTTTATCTTGTCTTGTATGTCTCGTATTTGAATCATTACAAGCATTTTTTCTGTCTATTAAATTTATCACATGGTGATTTCAATAGTGCTATAATTGGTAGATATGTCATAATTACTCTTGCTTTTTATATTGTACCTCTTGTCATGCCCTGTAGATTTCTCTCAATTGACGGTCGAGGGTGACCTATCATCCATTAGGGGGGGCGCGGATGTCTGCATGCAGATTAAATCCTAATATTTCTTTACTTTGTATGCAAACTAAATCCCTGCATTTTAGGGAATAACGAAATTTTAAACCACCGCGCTGTGTTGTTCCATTATGATCACTGTGTGTTAGGAAAGAGCTAACAGGGTGCAGAAACGATGGGAGGACGACCAATTCGCAGCGAGCCACTGGTGCTGGTTGTTTCTAATGCTGCACGAGCAATTTTGGAAAGACTGGGATGGATTACATACTTCATGAGGATGCAACAACCCCACGAAGTAGTGGCCACCGAATTTTTACAGAACTTGCAGGAAGGATCCTCCATGGTTAGAGGAAGACATATAGTTGTATCTGACGAAATAATTGCAGAGGTGTCTGGCATACCAGCACAAGGAACTATATGGACGCAGAAAAAGATTAGGATTCGAGAGGCCATGAAGATTTTTCACGATGATGGACAGACATTGGTTGTCAAAGGCAAAGGGGTTCAACAAGCATCATTGGGAGAACCATGGACAGAATTGGCTAAGATTGTGCAGGCTTATATAACGTGTGAAGGAAGGAAAGATGTGGTAAGACCTCGCCACCTTAAGCTCCTAGCTATATTAAAACAGAAATTCACTGTCAATTTGCCTGCATTTTTAAATTCCTTGTTGCATGATATCGCTCATAGTATAAGAAAAGCTCAACATGTAGATATGGTGGTCAACCACCATTTCCTAATTCGATTAATAGTGAGCCGTAGCCTCGCCCAGCAACAGACCAGCTGGGAAGAGTTGATATTCTCCATTGACGGAGGGTTAGCTTTACCTGCCCCGAAATGGAAGAGAATGGCTGGCTCAATAGCTGAGCCACCAACTCATAGACAGTCCCTCTGTTCAAAGCGAAGTAGGGGGATGTTGGAAGGACTTCCGGGTAGTAGTAGCCAGCCCCTAGAATTGCACAGCTCAGAGGATGAACGACCTCCACAATTGGAGGGAGAAAGCCCTTGTACTGATGAAGAAGAGGGAATGGAAGAAGAAATTCGCTACTCGGACGAAGAAGAAATAAGTCACCACACCAGTGGTGAAAAACAATCCAGGGTAGAGGAAGGAAATACTGAGGAAGAAGAAATTGAAGGAGAAATTCTATATTTGGATGAGGAAGAAGGGAGCTATCATACTTGCGAGGAGAACAAAGACAACCATGGCAGTGATAAAGAAGGAACAAAGCCTCTCGAAAATGCTACCGTAAGCCCTTTACAGGAAGACCAACTGGCCCAAATTCTGGCCAATATGAGTGACTATGCACAGCCTCATAGCCCTTTGGACCTTAAAATTGATATTAATAAGTTACCGGAGCACTCTGCTATCGATAAAGAAACAACTGGAGAAATGTTGGATGAAACAGAAAACCCTAGCAAAGCTAGGGTTGCTTCCCCTGAAAGGCATGAACGAGAAAACATCGAAGTAATATATCAACTTGGAACCCCTCAGGAGATTGCAGAGTCAACCGAGGGTATGATTTCTGAAAAATTTAGCCAAGGACATATGAATGTGGAAGAAGAACCCCAAGCAGAAGATCAAGAAGAGAACTTAACTGAAAGCACGACTGATATAGACCAAAACCCTGTTGAGAAAATAGGTTCAGATAAAGGAATAGTTGTTCCATTAAAAAAGAGGAGGAAAACAACTGAGATTGAAAATCTTCACAAGGAACGAATGAAGCTTCATAAACTTGTAGAACAACTCAGGCAAACCATTAGGGTTATGATAATGAAACAAATGCCTAAGCGAGCCCCGAAAAGAAGAAGCATAGCTACTAAGAGAATTTCGAAAAAGAGAAAGGTGACCGCTAATAGGAACCCCCAAGTTATAAAAGAAGCCATGCCTGAGCCTAATTATGAGGATACAGAGCAGCAAACGGCTGTTCCAACCCAAGTTTTTCCAGAGGGACCTGTTTTAAGTGAAAACGTGCAATCTAGTAGTCAGCATACTTTTAGTGATCCGACACTGGCCAGACTCCAAGAGGAGTTGGCACAGGCTCGAATAGAAAGGCAGAGATTGGAAGAAGACATCGTCCCAAGAAAGATATATCAGGAGTTGCAGCAACAAATGAAAATTATCCATGAAGCAGAAGCTGAAGCTCACGAAAAGTGTCGAAAAGCAGAAGAAAAGGCTGACAAGGTAAAGAACCAATTAAAACTAGCCTACAATCGAATGGACACTCTCTGCTCATTGTATACTGATGTCTTAGCCTATAGATGCCCCACCAAAAAATATGATTTGTTTTTACTAGAATGATATTTACAGCTAAAGATTAAGGCAGTTAGGGCAGGGAAATCCATAGAGCTAAAAACCATAGATGACTTTGTATCATGCTGCAAACTTTATGGGATCAAAGTACAATGCCTTTTGTGTGAATTTTACTTGCATAATCTAATACTTGAAAATTATTGTGAGTCAAACCCTAGCCCTTTTGTTGGAGATGTTCAATTTCAGGCATTCATTTCCTTTGTTGTAAATCAATTAAAATGGCTTAAAGCCTATAATGCTTTTCAAAGGCAGGAAAATGAATTAGATCTGTGGGTCAGGAGTGAACCTCAGAACCCACTTCAATTTTGGGCTAGGCAGAAAATATTGATGACCAAGGAAGGCTTTACCCAAGCCTTGGGGCCTGTCCAAAAATTGATTATCTTGAATGGGACAGATTATTTCTCATCCATTAGAAACCAAGCTTATATAGCAGCTAAGGTCCGGTGGAGAATCTCCAATCAGAATGTGCAAAATAGGGAACCATTTAATTATAGAAACTTTGGGCTAGCTGTAGACCGCTTGATTTCCTATAGTCATCTCGTTTTAAAAGAAGGACCATTCTGGTTAGGATGTAGGTTCCGCAGCCCTATTGCATGGTATCCTGCTTCAGACTACAAACCTATTTACGAACTCCCCAAAGGACAGACAAAACATAGCTGCACTACATGGTTTTAGACCTGTCGATGACAAACCTTATCTGACTTATTCTTTGACTTCTCTCCATGTGAAATATAGTTTTTATGAGGACATGAAAAAGATTAAGCAGGGGGGTATGTTGGGCAGTGAAAAAGGTATGAAATTACTATGTATCTTCTCATTCTTTTACTATTAACATACTCCTTTTTACCTTGGGAAGGTAATTTATTATAAGAATTATGGTAAAATTGGAAAGGTTTATGTTTATTGTAAAAAGATGACTAAAGGTTTCTTTTTGTTGATAAAACAGGAATTAGACGAAGTGACCAGCTGTACCAAAGGCGAGGTTGAGATCAATGTAACTGCTGCTCCATCAGCATTGAACCATATCCAGCCAAAGGCAAGGAGATCCGAACGAATTTCCAAGAAAAGGCAAGGGACAACTCGGCCTCGGTCAGAGTAAACAAGATGATAAATAAATGAAGGGGAGTGAATCCCTCAAGATCCTTTGATCCCTCAGGATCGCTGTTCAAACTCATCTTATTCCTCGTCTTGACCATCAGGATTCGATATATAAAGCAATGTCCTTTAGTGATGAGGGGGTAGTAGTAGTCAGTCAGTCAGTCAGTCAGATTGGTCGAAAATCCTCATATTCAAACGTTTCCTTTGTAATGTTTTATTGACTCTCGGCTTCAAGAGAACAACCTCTGTAATACTTTATGTTCAATTAATATTAAACACGCGATCCATTTCATCTCTTAAATTCTGAAGTAACCCAACAGTATTTCACTGGCGCTAAGGGCCCGACTCTGGTGGAATTACTTCGCTATTTATATTCTTAATATTTACTTACTGTTGTGTGAAGTTGTGTGTAACGTTTCTTTAAATTACGGAATTGATTGACCGTTGCGAGATTGAATACAGATTCATTAACGAATTGCATTTCGATTTTACCCTTTGCAAGAAGCACATCCGTTGTTCAATTATCTTGTTAATGTTATAAGAGCTTTGCTGTTCTATATGTGATTCTAGTTGTTGTTCTATTAGCTTATGATTTGTTTAACTATTGTAGCCTTGGCTTTTGCAGGATTGGAGTGTGGAGATTAGTTGTTTGATTGTGTTAGAATTATAGTTGTTGCTCAATTCATGTTGTTGTTCCATTTCTGTTTATTGTTTATCTCTGATTCATAGTTGCATATTAGCAAATAGATGAGTTTCAATTGTTATGCATAGGAATTACAAGCTGCTATTCCTTTGCAGATTTTGTTCCTTTCAGTTATTTTCATCAGCACGAAGATTGAGTTTGTTTTCATTTCGATTGCTTTAAGATCACCAACTGTAGAGGACATTGGTTATTGCTTCTAATTTCCTAGATTGGTTATCTTGCATCGATTTCTAAGGGAAGGATTTATTGCTACTGTATCCCTGATCGATGTTTTGTAGATCGGTTTAATTAAGATTTCAGAGAATTTTCATTTATGTCACTGTAATTAGATTTCTTTACAAGCATTTGTTTACTCTTGTATTTAATATTCTGTACTACATCTTCATAGCATTACTCTTAGTTAATTGCAGCCTCAGACAGAGTACAATATTGAAATAAAAAGTCACTCCCGGATTGATGATTAATGTAGGATAATTAGGTGTTCAAAAGATACCTTTTTATACCTCAACACAGGGCTCACCACTTTTTGGCGCCGTTGTCGGGGAGGTGTCTAGTAGATGTTTTGATTTTTTTTTAGCATTATTTTCTGCTTTCCTTTCTTTTCATGTCATTTAAGAAATATTGAAAAAAAATACAAAAAAATTGATTTTCATGCCTCGTAGGACTAGGAATACCCAAAGACAAATCTTACCTAAAACCCCCACATCACCTCCTAGCCACCCTTCACTCTTCTTCAGTGGCAATGAGATTGAACCCCTTATAGGAAAGCCTTCTGAATATTTTGAGAATCCTATTGGGGAAGAAGAAGAAGACCTTATTTTAATTGAGGTACCTACTACACCTATCTTAACCATGGCTGGGACCTAGAGAGCCTTTCCCATAAGAGAGGAAGACAGGGAAACTAACATGAAAAACATTAGCCCCTCATCTCTTCCACACTTCCATGGACTTACCTCTGATGACCCTGACACATTAATGTTTGAATTTGTTGTTGTTTGTAGGACTTATGACTACACCTTTGATGATCAGAAATTGAAGCTATTCCCATCCACCCTTAAGGATGCAGCCTTGCGCTGGTTCATGGGTTTGCCTAGGGATAACATCACTACTTGGGCACATATGGAAGAGACCTTCAGAAGCAAGTACAAAGACAACTGTAGGTCCAAGGAAACTAAGGATGAGATATTTAGGATGACTCTATGGCTTGATGAATCCCTAGAGGATTATGAAGAGAGGTTTCAATTGAACTATAAGAGAGCCAATTGTACTCTTGATTCTGACTCACTTAAACTTGTACTTCTTCAAGGGATCAATGAAGAGATGATAGAAACCTTGAATATTTTATCAGGAGGAGATATCTACCAACAACCCTATGAAACAATCAAAACTGTCTTTCGAAACCATTCTAGGGAATTTTGGAAGAAGGGCAGAGCTAGCCAAAGTACATCCAATACCCCTTCCTCTTCCACCTTCATAAAACATGAGATTGGAAACATGCTAGAGGAATTCAACAGTGACATGCTGCACACCTTTTCTTTGCAAATGGACACAATACAGGTGAAAAGGAAGAAAGAGGAAGCAGAGAGAGCCCTGGCCATATTTTTTCCCAGATGTACCAGGAAGCACCCAAGAAATGAATTTCCACTAAATGTCATATAGTTTTTCTTAGTCTGTGAAGAGAATCATGCCACAGAAAAGTGTCCCTCCTTACCTAGACTTAAATTTGTATATCAAGGTGGGGAAACAATGCGAGAGAAACTCTGTTTCATCAACCAGAGAAGGCCTCAAGGCCCTCAGCCATATCAACAAGGTATGCAAGGTGAACCTTACTCTTACTATTACAACAATCAGAGTGCACCCATGGAATCTTGGTACACCCCCAATCCTCCATCTTGGTCTACACCTCCTACTTGGCCTTCCAACCCTTCATATCATCCTTAGCCAATAAACCAATCATTTCAGCAGTACGTTCCACAATAACCTTAGTGAAACAATCCATCCCAAGGGTCAAGGGCTCAACAAAATCAACTACCTGCTCTAATGCCTCCACCCCAACCTCAACCTTAGCTTACTCATGTTGCTCCACCTAGGCTACCTATACCTGCACAACCCAATCCAAACCCCAACAACAAACAGGCACAACAGGCTCCCAGTGGAGAAACATCCCATTCATCTTATGCTGTGGAGATATAGGAGGTTAATCTCAGGTAAAGAAGAGTACTCCTAGAAAACCATCCCCCATATCCACTTGTAGAGGTTGAGGAGGAAAAGGAAGAAAATAACACTCAGATCCAACAACCTCCTTTTCCCAAGCGCTTGATCCACCCTAGTTAGCACACCCCATAAGAGACTAAACTCCTGGGAGAATTGGAAAATTTGTGTGTAAAGATACCACTTCTCCAAGCCATTAAGGATTTCCCTCACTACAATAGGCTCATCAAAGAAAAGTGCTTCAAGAAACCTAGGAGAAGGAAGAGAGATACCCCCACCATCAATGTGGTAGGACACTTGTTTGACCCGATGCTAGGGAATGTGACATTTCCAAAATATCTAGACCCTGGTGGTCCAGTTGTTGATGTGAATATAGACGGTGTTATAGTCCCCAACACTCTCATTGATCTAGGGGTTTCCATCAATATTATGACCAAGGAAACTATGTTGAAACTTAATCTCCAAGGGACTTTGAGGAAAACCACAACAATTTTGCAACTTGCAGATCGGTCCACAGTAACTCCAGAAGGAATTGTTGAGGATGTTATGATTACCATTGAATCTTGGGAGTATCCTACAGATTTTCTGGTCCTGCAACCAAAAACCAAGTTTAAATTTTATCCTCTCATCTTAGGGAGACCTTGGTTAGCCACTGTAGATGCTTATATTAGTTTTCGGGCCAGAAACATGACTATCAAAAATGGGCATTTGTCTAAACAACTAGTGTTATATCCTCTAGCACAACCTTCCATTGATCATGATCTCCCTACAAGATTGGAGGATGGAGAAGATGATTTATATAACACTACCCCTATGTGTACCATAGATGCTATTCTTAGAGGGGGCCAGCTTGATGAAGATGAACTCATCCACCATGCCATTCAAAACCAGTCCTCCACTAACACTGCTCTCGAAACATTAGTCAAAGAGTCTGAAAGGAAACCTTGTATGGAAGTGCACTCAGCTAAGACAACCTTTGAAACCACCAAGGCTATTGAGTTTGGCCCATCTAGATCTCTGAAAATCAACCCAAACCTCTCGAATGAAGAAGAGAAGCAGCTATGCCAACTTTTGAAAGAAAATATTGAAGCATTTTCATGGGATTACAAGGACATGAAAGGGGTGCATCCTTCAGTATGTAGGCATCACATTTACATCAAAGAAGGATGCAAGCCTATGAGACAACCCTAAAGAAGGATGAACCCGACTCTGAAGGACATAGTCAAAGAAGAGTTGCAGAAACTATTGGATGCAGGGTTCATATATCCTATATCCGACAGTGAGTGGGTATCTCCTCTTGTCCTAGTCCCAAAGAAGAATGGGAAGTGGAGAATTTATGTTGACTGTCGAGAACTTAACAATGCCACCAAGAAAGACCATTTCCCTTTTCCCTTTATAGACCAAGTCCTGGATGGCATTGCAAAGAAGAAGTTCGTTTCCTTCTTAGATGGGTTCAGTGGGTACAATCAGATTCAAATCAACCCCGAAGACCAGGATAAGACTACTTTCACCTTCCCTTGGGGTACCTTTTCTTATAGAGTCCTATCCTTTGGGTTATGCAATGCCCCAACCACTTTCCAAAGGGATGTCCTGAGCATATTTTCTGAGTTAGTCCATGACTTTGTTGAAATCTACATGGATGATTTCTCACAATATGGGGATGACTTCTAGGAAGATCTCTCCAATTTGGGTAAAGTACTAAGAAGGTGCATTAAGATGCATCTCTCCTTGAGCCCAGAAAAGTGAGAATTCCTAAAGAGAGCGGGGGTTGTATTAGGACACTCCATATCCCAAGCAAGAATACAGGTAGACCCGAACAAAATCACTATCATAAAAAGGGTACCTGCTCCTCAAAAGCAAAAACATGTCAGGAGTTTCTTAGGCTTAGCTGGTTACTATAGAAGGTTCATCAAAGATTTCATCAAGATGGTTGTGCCATTATTTGGGTTATTGGCCAAGGATTCTGAGTTTATTTGGTTTGGCCCTTGTCAAGAGGCTTTCGAGCTTATTAAGAAACAATTGACTACTTCCCCCATCCTCCGAGGTCCAAATTGGAATCTCCCTTTCCACATGCACACTGATACATCTGAAAACGTTGTAGGGGGAGCATTAGGACAATTAGAGGACAAAATACCTTATGCCATTTATTTCATCAACAATAATTTGTCAAAGGCCGAGCTAAATTATACTGTTACTGAGAATGAAATGTTAGCCATTGTCCATGCATTAAACAAATTTAGGCATTATGTCACTAGATATTAGACCTTTGTCCACACTGACCATGCAACCATCAAGTATTTGATGAACAAACCAGATGTAAATGCTAGGATAATTAGATGGTTGTTACTTTTGCAGTAATTTGATTTGACTATTGTTGATAAACCTAGAAAGGAAAATGTTGTTATAGGTTTTTTGTCCAGGTTAGTTCTCCCTGCAGGTGAAGACGGAATGGTGGATGACCAGCTGTCAGATGAACACCTCTTTACCATATCAACACTCTCACCATGGTTCGCTGATATATCCAACTACTTGGTTGCTGGAAAACTCCCTCTAATCTTCCATTCAGGGAGAGGAGAAGAATCATCAGAAAACACCCCTTTCACATGGATTGGGGGAAATATTTTCAAGCTAGGCCCTGATAAAATCCTAAGGAGATGTGTGATGGAGGAAGAATTTTTGATATCCTCTTTGAATGTCATGACAACCCATGTGGAGGCCACTTTGATGCAAAGAGAACTGCTTACAAAGTTTTGCAGGCATGATACTATTGGCCTACCTTTCACCAAGATTCCAGAAGATATACCAGTAGGTGTGACCAGTGCCGAAGGATTGGGAAACCCACACAAAGGGATGAAATTCCTTTACACCTTTAGGTGGCTCTTGAGCCATTTGATAAGTGGGGCATGGAATTTGTTGGACCTATCGATCCACCATCCAGAAAAAAGAAGTATATCATAGTCTCCACTGATTACTTGAAAAAGTGGGCTGAAGTAAAAGTAGTGAAGGTAGAAACCGAGGAGAAAGTAGCAGAATTTCTGAGGGAGAATGTGCTTTACAAATTTGGATACCCCAGAGAAATATTCACTGATCAGGGAGCATAATTCACCTCTCACCTCATTGAGAATATTTTGAGGAAGCACGAGATTAAGCATAGAAATTATACTGCCTATCACCCTCAGGCCAATGGCCAAGTAGAGGTAACTACCAGAGCTTTATATAACATCCTCACCAAGATTGTGAGTAGTAGTAGAAAATATTGGGCATACGGATTGGTAGAAGTTACTTGGGCCTACAACACTACTTGGAAGACAACAACATGATTCACTCCTTATGAACTAGTCTATGGTAAGAAATCTCTATTTTCAGTTGAGTTTGAATTCAATACTTTAAGAATGGCAGCTGAATTAAATCTAGATCTATCAAATGCTCAAAAAGAGAGGTTTTTGCAACTAAATGGATTAGATGAGTTCAGAATGCAAGCACTTCTTCACACAGAGGTAGTTCAGCTGCAAAGGAAGGTGTGACGTGACAAGAACATCAGAGAAAATACCTTCCAAGAAGGAGATTGGGCGTTGTTGTATGATTCAAGGTTTAAATATTTTAAAGGAAAGTTGATGACAAGATGGTTAGGACCTTACACAATGGAAAAATGTTTTGATAATGGCGCAGTTCAAATCAGAACCATAGAGGAGGAAGGAATCCCCTTTCTTTTCAATGGTCACAGACTTAAAATTTACAAGAATCCTTTGTCAAATGTAGAGTTCATAAATTCAATAAGCAGAAAGGTGTATGTGATGGGAAACTCCATATTTTCCCACACCTCCTGCAAAAAAGAAAAAAAAAAAGAAAAAGAAAAAGAAAAAATCTTGTGAGTTGAAAACCTTGATGGAGGCAACTCACTTGCTAAAAAAAATAGAGAAAAAGAGAATAAAGATCCATGGGTGAAAACCACTCTGAGGTGCCTAAGGAAAGTTTGTGGGTTGAAAACCTCCATGGAGGCAGCCCACTTTATTTAAAAAAGAAGAAGATAAAAATAACAAAGAAAATAATAATAATAATAATACATCTGCATCTCTGTGTTTGTTGTTTTGTAGGTTGTTAATGGTTTCTGGAAACACAGGGAAGAATTCATCTTCTTTTCCCTTCTTCTATCTTACCATCCATCCCATAATTCACTCCATCCATCTTCATAAATTCCTCCATCACCTCCATACACCACAATCCATTCCTGAGCACAATGTAGCAAGAGAAGCAACACACAAACAAACTGCTACAAACATCAGGAAGTTCCTTAAAAAAAATAAAAAAATTGTTCATGTATTTCCAAGAAGAATAAGAAGGAAAGCTACATAACAGACTCTAGGAGGACGAGAATGCCACCCATGGCATCTCAAGCACCCCACGCGACATCCACAGTAGAGAGAAACAACAAGCAGAGATTAGCATCTCACTCAGGAATCTGCTCATTCAGAAAGTTGCTCATTTAGAGTACAAGAATATAGTGAGGAATGCAACATCTAATAGGCTTGTCTCCAACCTCTAGCTCCTACAACCGCCTTGGAAACAACATGTAAACTCAGGTATAGCTTCTCACCCCTTACTACACATCCATAATAGCCAGACATAATTAATTTTCAGACTTAGAGTTTAAGGGGCAGAAAGGTGGCCAGTTAACTCGTCCACCACCATGAGGTATGACTGGAATAAAACTAGTAGTACACGCCACCTCGACATGCAAAATAAAATAATTTAAATAAGTGGAGTAGAAGAGAACAAGGGGAGGAAACATGCAGTCCATCATGAACTAACAAGAGAAGGAAACAATTGTCTACAACAGAACTGGAGCTGAGTCAAGTTACATAAGCACTCCAAAATTAGTTGCGCTATCTATTAAAAGGAGATTTCATCTCATCCAAACCAGTAGATTGAAAATTTTTAAAGGGAGAGAGACCGATGGAAGAAAAACAAAAGAGATGGCCAAAGAATTCATAGAGATAGCAGAAAGTGGGCGAGAAACAGACTCACAACACAACACCACATCCCCTCATTAAAAAAATATGGTTTCCACCATAGCTCCTCTGAGCGCAAAGAGAAAAAGGCAGACCTCTAGGTATTCCAGAGCTGACAAGAATCAGAGAGATTTAGAAACTTCTCCCACAAGCCTGATTATCATTGAATAATCACCAAGGTGGGAGGAAAGAATCGAAGAGATAATTCTAAAGGAGCAGCTGCAGAAGGCACAGGCATAGAATGTAGTACTAAAGGAGAAATTGCAGCAAAAAGAGGAGCAAGTAGCCACCATGGCGGACTTATGCATAGAAGCCCTTCAACACAGATTCCCCTCTGAATCATATGCTGTGTACCTCAAATAACAATGGCTTATATTTCAAATCAAAACTCTAGCCTCCCATGGATCATTACCTTTCCAAGATTGTAGGCAATTCATGAATTTCTACAAGCAAGCTAACATAGTTGATCAGGCAAAGATGGAAAAGTTTTATGTGAATAACTTTGTGCTAAGAAATATGGATATTTGGGACCCTAATCCTATAATGAGGGATATGCAGTTAATGGCTCTAGAACCTTGGATGATGAATGAAGATAGTAGAGCAAAAGAGATATGGAAGGTCATGGGAAGAAGAAATAGAGAACCCTCATATATCAGACTAGAATTGCTCAACCCAAGAGGATTTATCCTTAACCATCGAGAGATTGAAAGGGACCCTGCACTGGTTGAAATCTATATTCAGACTCAAAACTAGCTGATAGGCCACTTTGATGATGTCTCTAGGCAGATAGAATATGAGTGCATTATGGCCAGCTAGAGGAGATGGAAAAACCTCCCTCACAACCTCAAGAACAGGGAGTACCATACTCCAGAATGAATTAGGGGTGCATTGGAAAGGGCATCATTATACAAGAGGGACATGCAAGCCAAAAAGATCCAATGATTGGGACTAAATATCAACCCACCTTTGCTGTTGGGGCTAACTGATGAAGAGGACACAGATGCACAAGATAGAGAATAGGAGAAATTACAAAAGAATAATGGTTTTTACCCCCTTTAGGAAACTCCCACACTTCTTTCTTAGGAAATCAGGGGGGCTATCAGAGCCTTAAAGGAAATGCAGGAGGAGGATTATTTTCTCAGAGGATGAGAAACCATTCAGTAGGGGGTGATGATGATGAGCTCCATCATTAGACATATTTGAAGGGGTTAATAGTCACATTTTTTCCTTCTTAGATCTCTTTTTCTTGCATTTTTATTATTATTTGGTTATATGATGCTAGTGTACGTGGTGATTTAGGCTAACATACTCTGAGTGCCTAATATAAGGTTGAGTGCAGAAAATCAGGAATTATTAATAATTTTTATAAGGATTTTATCATAAAGAATCAGAGGGGACATCAAAGAGGAATTATAGGAGAATTTTCCACCCTCAAAGGCAGCTGAAGGATCCCAAATATTCTCTCCAGCAATTCGAATTCCAAAATCAGCCAAAGGATACCCAAGGATTCTCTCCAGCAATTCGAATTCCAAAGGAAGCCAAGCAACTCAAAGAAGAGTGCACCCAATCCTTGTTTACTGGGAGTCAAGTAGACTCAATCACCATTTTCTAGGGAGTTGTTGGTAGTTTCCCTGTAGAATAAATAGAGCAGAGCTAGAGCTAGGAATTTTAGTCTATCCTAGTCTCGATTCCATTCAGAACTATTGTTGTGAGCGATTGAGCTTTTTGTTTTATTCAGTGATCAAACTCTGAGATATGTATGAATTTATTCTTTTATGAAATGAGAAGACTAATTTCATTCGACTGATTTAAGTTTCATAGGGCTAGGATTGTGGGTTAGGGCCCAATCCATGTGCCTCAACTTCTCTATTGTTACTATATTTTCCTTTCCATCATTTAGCTAGTTTTGCTTCTGCCATTTAAGTTAGATCTACTTCTGATAAGTTTCATTGCTGTGCAGTTTTTGTGTTGATGTAGTTTTAATTGGTTATGCGTAGTAAATAGAGAGAAAAATCCAAAAATTGTGGTCAAGTCCCCCCTCTCATCTCTGTCAATAGAGTTCGAGTAGGGCAGACCTTCCCACATGCCAAAATTTCTTTCTGTTTTGAGTTTTAGGAAGAATTTGTATTACCAAGTCCAAGCCTTTCTTTCACTGTTTCATCCCGCATTTATGTATGATTCCCGTGCATAGACTCGTAAGTGTGTCTCACTTCTAAGCACTACTCTTATGCCTCCATTCCCCTATTTTTCTTCTCATATTAATGCTGTACTTACCTTTTCTTAGCCAAACACACTTAAACCCTTCAAAGCCTTATTTCTCTGTTCACATTCACCTTACCCTTTTTATGTAGAACACGTGAAAAACCATTCAAACCACCAAAAACCTGACCTCTGCCTTTTATCCTCGAGTCTCTTGCCACAATACATCGCACTTCGCAAATAGTAACATTTACCTTGTTGACCATGTCAGCCTCCTATTAAATTTTGTCAAGCAATCTGTCTTAAACCTTTCAAATCCCCTCTTTTTGCCCTGAGAAATTCGTTTTCTGCCTATCATTACCTTTGCCTAGCCTCAAAATTGCATTATAAAAGGCCGAAAATCCACATTTGAAAATATATAAGGCCTAGCTCCTTCAGCCTTAGCCCCCTCTATCTTTTTCTCCACGTGACATAGGTGCTGGACCAAGCACTAGCCTGGAAGATGCTTATCACAGGTATATCGGGCGCAGTATTATCTATCGACCTGTACAGATCAGATGACCTTCATCGTTCAGCGCCGTGCCCATGGCCTACTCCGTTCATCACCCAAATCACCTGTCCACCGTCCGATCAACCAGTAGATCTGTGGTCAGAAACCCATCCGTCCTTGTGGTCCCCGCAACCGCGCTTGTTCCAAAACCGCTCGGTTTCTATCGCACCGCTCTTGGGCGGTAGGCGGTATTTTATTTTTCGAAGAGATTCCATACATTTCTCGCCACGTGTCCCCACGTACGGCTCAAAACCGCCTGCTCATCGTGCGTTATAGTTCGGCAGCGGACGGGGCGCGATATCGCTGTGAGCTTTCCGATCTGGGGCGATCCATCCAACGGTAGTCGCTCCACAAATCTGCACGGGTGTTAATCCAAGTCAACAGTACCATTGGCCCACCATTTCATCACCCTTCGATAAATTTTCCACCGTCGATCTCCTCCTGAGATCGGACGGTCCAGATTAATCGCTCGTCCACCACGTGTTTTCCCGCCACATCATCATTCCACGTGTTCTTGTCGCATTTTTCTCCATCTCCGTTATGCATTTCATTCAAAGGCCCAAGTGTCATGTTTTAACATTCTGCCAACTTCCACCATGACTATCTTCTACAGTCACGCTGCATTTTCCACCAACCTGCATTGTTCCACCTTTCATCACATCCGCCATCCCCATGCACGGTTTTCCTAACGAGTTTGCGGGTTTTTGCAGGGTTACAGCGGCGGAAAACTGCCATGATTTGCAGTCTCTGTTACTGTAATAGAGAGCATATCAAAGTACCATTTTTTCAGAGGCTATAATTATGGAGAAAGGCCTGGGGAGGTATATCGACAAGACTTCCATTAAAGAAGCAGCGTTAAAATTTGCCAAACCTTCCAGAGTCATTCAAAGCACAGATTGCACAGATGAAGACATTAATGGAGTAGCAGAGAAATATCAGTGAATGATCGAGGAATTCAAAGGGAAGCATTGAAGATTGTTAGCCGTAATTCAAGGTTTAGAAGGCAGATGGTACCATTCACAGAAAACAATACCTTAAAGCTTTCTTTTCAGCACCATTTTCTTTCAGGAAAGGATGGAACGTCTATGTGATTTTATTTCTTTGCCGTGTTCCTGAAGAGATTTTTACCCAATGCATTTATTTCAGTAAGTAGGCCACAGGGTAAAAACAGCATTACAGAAGTCATTAAGCAGTATGGGCGTGCACGTTTCTGCCATCTCATTTTAATGAGGCAAATTAAATATTCATCACCTACTCCCTTTTGGAGGTTTCTTTTCTCCTATAAAGCTCTCGAAGAACAGATGATTTAGGGTTCTAGAGTTTATCAGAAAATTATGCAGTGAAAGGATTTTTGTATACATTTTGTTGAACTCTTGTATGAAGGCTCAGAGCCCGTAGGGTCTCAGTGAGGAGGAGTTCCATCTGTTAAGAGGATTCTGGTCTTTGGTATTTCACAGTTTGTAACTTTCTCTTATATGTGTTATTTTAATAGATCATTTCATTTCATCCATCTTTCCTGTATCATGTTTCTGGAATGCGAGTGGCTCACTGATTTTCAGTATGGATTTATCCTAGTTACCATCCATACAGATTAGGTTAACAGCTTTTTTTTTAAACATGGCTGTGCATTACATTGTCTCAATTATTCAGCTCAGAACCGTATTTCTCTAATTTGTTATTAGTTGCTTTAGGAGGGTGTTTTTAAAACGCTATTATCATGTATGGATTCTTAGATTGGTAGGCCCATACATGGTGGTATTGTGTATCTAGATATCAGCTTAATGACAACTAATATTCTCTCAATATTTCATTCACTACATACACCTTCTGATAATTTATTTCTGTGAGGTATTTCTGAATCGGCCCTCTTTACAGTAAGTTGTCTCTGAATTGTCTGTTGCTTTTATATTGGATTTTTTCATGTTGCCTCTGCAGTATTCCTTTCTCTGTGTCAGTTTCTGAAGGTCTTGGTCCCATTCAGATTAATATTCCTTGTTTACAAGAGATAGCATGAGAGCTTTTTATTGATAACTTCCTCTGTTATACCATATGCTCCTTGCTAATATAAGATTTCCTAGGCACTGGTCTTTCACAACTCAAGGCTATCTCTAGGAACGACAACATACCTTTTACCTTTAACGCTAACCGCTCGTTCTTTGCGATTGTGATATTGCGAAATCGTAAATCGCACTTCGCACCGTTTAGACTTTACCTTTACACACTTACCGCTCATTCTTGCGACTGCCATATTTCGAAATCACAAATAATAAATCGCATCATTTACCTTTTTTCATAACACTTACCACTTATTCCGCCGATGCGATAACCCCGCCACATCACACTCTGCCACGTCATGCGTCACAAATCGCACTTCACACATTTTAGTTTGTTCCGTTAACCTTTACCGCTATCCCTTTAAACTTGCGAAGTTGCGATTGCGACATCGCACATTGCAACTTCTATCCTCCATCGCACTCCACCATTGCACTTTTGAATTAATTTATGCTCCAAAGCCATTTCTGCCATATTATAAGGTTTTATAAGGTTTTAACCCCCGCTTTCCATTTATAAGCCACGTTTCATGCGCTAAGCCCTCAATTCGCCACTTTAGCCCTTTTCTTCCCTCCAAGCTACAAATCAACCCCTTTTCAAATAGAATTAAGTCATGGATAGTTTAGTTGCATAGATAGAAGCATGCTAGATAGACTATAGGATAATTATAGCGCATTTAGCTAATTTCCCAAGTTAAGTGTGGTTTAGAATTAGTTTCCTTTCTGCCATGTATTTTCAACAAGTTAAATTAGTTCCCTTCCTGTCATTTCCTTTCTGTAAATTAAATTAGTTTCATTTTTGTCATTTCTTTTCAGAAATTTAGTTTATTTTCCTTTTTTTCATTTCCTTTCAGCAATTTACTTTTCAATTCTTAGCATAGTTTGAGAAATAGCACCCTTTTATAAAGAAAAATAGGATGACATGAACGAAGTGCATTTTCTGTGTATATAACACTATCACCTCCAAGTTTGTATGAACCCCGGGTTGATAAAGTAAAGTAGGGTAGCCCCTGGTAGTTGCGTCACTCTTGGGGCAATACCAAGGCTCACCACCACTTGTAGTAGATCTGAGAATAAAAGGTATAAGAATGAAAAATATTCCCAAGAAATAACACCATAGAAGTTAAAAACTTTAGATCTTCATTAATATCAAAACCCTTGAGGTAGGGCAACACCATACATTCACTCCTTAAGGAAGGAGATCACTCCACAAGCCATATGCTTGTCAATACAATAATCCTTGAAATCTCTCAATGGAGTGTCTCTAGCCTCTATATAGGTTTCATATATGCAATATGATGGGTAGTTACCATGTGTCTCCCAATACCATACATCTAATACAATGGGCTTATCACTTTATTCCCTAGCTACATGTGGTCCCTTTCATAATGTGGGTTAACCAATTTATTTATTAAATATGGCCCATTTATTTATCATTCTTACATTATTACATCATATTGTTCCCTTGGGTACCTCCCTATGTACCCTATATTATCCCCCCAAGGTATAGTACATAAAATACATCAAACTTGTGGAAAATAACCTATGGCATAAGAACATACAACCATAGAAAATGGATCTGAGACTGTTCAAAAAATGTTATTACCTAGTCTCCTTAAATATATGTCCACAAAAAAAAGTCATCAATAAGCATATTGTTTACAAAAACTTTATATCAAATAATGCCCACAACAAAAACAAATTTGGCTTGGCTTAAAATGTTTTTTTCATGATGATATCTCATGAGGTGCTCGATCTAGTATGATTGAATTCCCACAAGTGTCACCTAGACATTCACTATTTTCACCTTAGGGAAAAGGGGAAAACATACATATTTCATATTCCTTAGAAGGAATACCATTTAATAACTCACAATTTGTTCATTTGATTAGGGTAAGTTGGATTATAATCCAAGTCCAAATAGTTTCCTTGAAATCCAATGAACATGCATGTGTCTCTTATGCAAACATCATTAAAAATCACTCTTGAATGATACAAAAAATCAATTCATGAGTGTTCTAGTGCTTCATTGAACCTACTTATATGAAAGCAAAAAACCTATTCTTTTCATAATGAATTGGGACAAAAATCTTGCTTGTTTCCACTTGCTCTCCCTCAGTGTATTCACCACCCATCCTTATTGGATTATTTGGGTGGGGAGCCTGTCAAAATGTCACCGACTCAACACTCACTTATAAAATCTATCCTATGTCACAGTGTCACCTATGGAACAATGGAAGTGTTGCTTCAACTACAATCTGCATTAGATCTTTAGTGTCTCAACATATCACTTAAAAGCTCTTAAAGATCTATCTCATGAAGAACAACATCTACTGCCATTTATGAAATATTAATTTTTTTTTAATAAACAATGCTTGCTTGACTAAAAACTCTCCACGTTGGACCCCACATTGATTCCATGTGATTATGATTTTGGAGAGGACGCAGAGGATATACCATCTTATAGTTGTACTTTGTTGGCCATCTTATATGTCCCATAAGATCTCATTAGTCATATCTTATATATACAAATGCTATAGCATGTCCTGGTCAAGGAAATTTGATTTCATAGTTATGGATATTTTATTGTGAGTGTTCCATACAATTTCAAACAAAGATTCAAAATTCAACAAGTCATTTGTTTGTTATTGTAATTTTGTTTTTTTCTTATCATAAATATGTGAAAATTTGTAACATAATTGTATTATTGAAAGGTAATTTTTTAATGAAACCTTTATTGGTGAAGGTTTAATTTTTTATCAGAACATCTCTCTTGAAGGGAAATTTTTTTAACATAATGTTTCTTGAAGGAAAGAATAAAGACCTAAAACGTAAAAAAAAAAATTGTATGATGGGTGAAAAGGAATCCAAATTCCAACCCCGATTGTTGCCATTATCAGATTGAGTTCAAAGATATATTAATTGGAATCTTTTATTGGCACACCAAAATCGTCGGTGTTGTTAGAGAGGTCATTGATCCAATTGGAACTTGCATGCTTCAATCACACGCCACTGGCTACACATAGGTTGTTTCCTTATGTTTCTCTTATCACTTTCCAACCTCACTCATTCAAAGTAGAGGAGGTCACATGAAAAATATTTTCTTCATCTTATTTATAGTGCATTTATTCACAGAGCTTTGTTGCAATAATTGCACAATTATTTTGTGGCTTTCTAGTCAT
The DNA here is from genome assembly GCA_034641835.2 of Pinus albicaulis. Taxonomy (NCBI): domain Eukaryota; kingdom Viridiplantae; phylum Streptophyta; class Pinopsida; order Pinales; family Pinaceae; genus Pinus; species Pinus albicaulis. Next base: position 699,372,996 of record CM076574.1, read on the forward strand.
CAAGCAGTTTTAGGTCCTTCCACTTTCCTGGTATGTGTAATGTTTAGATCCTTCCATATTTCTTTGCAAAATATTAGATTCATTTGGTACCCATTTCACTCTAGTCTTTGATTTCAGTTGTCTTTGTCCATTTCATTATAAATTTTGATTTCAGGTCTACCTGGGAAATGCATCCAGATTTCAATCCTAATAACTTAAACCATGTTATATCAAAATAGCATTATTTTTTCATGTTATGTATGAAACTTCCACATCTGAAGCAACAATCCAAGGAGCAGAGTTTGTAGGGTACTCATGTACAAGATTTGCACTAAATTAAACCTTTAGATCCATGTAGAAAAAATAAATGCAAGAGTTGGTATGAACAGAAAAAATATAACTCACCACGAGGGTTTCTTGAAGGATCATCAGCTTTGTTCCTCGAAAATGAAATAGAGTTCGGTTGGATTGGAATACAAATCCTCAAAGGAAAATTTGTTTTTTTGTCGCTATGCTTATTTCTTTCGCATTGAGGTCGGGAATGATTAAAGAATGGATAATATTGTTGTATTGAATGTGAATAGCTAAATTGAAACCCTCTTACTACCATACATATATCTTATGTGTGTAATTATGTGACCTTTTGTCGCCCTTTCTATTCCAGCTGGTATAAGCTAATAGGCGTTCGTGTTGAGGAGTTTTCGAAAAAACAACTCCCTTTAGATAATAACCTCATAATTGTTTCAAAAGATTAAATATATGCTTATGTTTCTTTTGGATCTCTAATTGTTAGCAGTGTTTCCTTATTCAAGTTAGAAATACCGAAAAAAAATTGATTTATGTGGCTGAGTCTGAAAATTGCACTTATTTAGAGGTAACAAAAATGTACAGATCAAGTCTAAGGTTACGATTTCAAAAATTCACTCAACATAATGGTTTTTCATTACTTCCAACACTTGAATCAAACTTAATGTGGTACCCATAGGGAGTACTGAAGAACTTGTTGCCAAAAAAATTGATTTATTTGGATCAATCTCCCAACAATTTCAACTGTACAGATCACAATCTTAATAATATAATTGCAAAATTTCACTCAACACTTACCAATTTTTCATTATTCCCAACACTTGTATCAAGCTTCAGGAGGTACCAATATTTGGCTATCTAAGAATCTTACGAACGTTTTAATGTAATACTGAAATAAATCATGTTAGCTTTTCTAATGACTTAATTGTGGGTAGTACAACGAGATTTGTAGACTGGACTTCTGAAATATCCATTGCAGTGAATTATATGAAAACTTTCATAAAGTTTTATCACAATTGGCTATGATTGGCTACCCATGTATTAAGCTAACATAGATTTCTAGGTGAACTCTTGAAACTGAATTGACAACAAAATCTGAATTGGCAGGGTTATCTTGATTTTGTTTGAATTCTTTGCATGTTTTCCAGAGTTTTAAATGGTAATTAATTGGGTAATAAAAATGCATTGAACATGTTGAGTGTAGGCATTTTTATTTTCTTTTATTTGACATTGCATATCTACCTGAAACAATAACATTAGCCTTACTTGAGCATAAATAACATCAATAAATTTTAGCATATTTAATCCCTTTAATGAAGTTGTTCAACATGTCCCTAAAGATCCATTAGAACCTAGTATGTTAGGTTAATTTTATTTTAAAAGTATATAGTAGCGGTTGGTCCTTCTTGGGTAAATTTCAGAAAATATTTGTTAGAGCGGTAATTGCAATATCATTAAAATCCTTTGAAATTCAAAATGGTTGGTTATGTAATTGGAGAGTTAATTTCAATGGCCAGATTAATTAAGATAGGTTTTAGTGTTAGCGGTAGATGGGACTTTGTAAAGAGTTGTGATGATAACCCTTTCTAGAAAATTGTACTTACCTTCTAAGAAATTAAACGCGTTCTGAATGCTTGTGTGGTGATAATTGTTGCCACCCAATGCAATTTTTTCTTGACCTTCACTTATATGTGAGAATAAGAAAAGGGAATTGACAGTGCTCATAACTTAACAAATAACGATATACATAAACTGGGGATATGTAGTCTCACTACTAATATGGAGAGAAACATACACTTGTAATCATTGAACTTGTTTCCGTTCATAGGCCAATGTAACATGGAATTTTGTTTGAGCACGAATTTGTAATATCTATTGTAATCAGTTATGTTGACATTCAACAATATAGTTAAGATTTTTCAATTTCTCAAAAATCAACCAAAGATTTCAAATAATAAAATCAATTGTGGTTAATCTTTATGGTGTTTAGTCCACCTTAACTATGGAGAACGTTCACTTTTAGCTACATGATTTGCATAATTAACATTTTTATGGTGTGCAGTTACATCCTTTTATCATGTATTGACATCAAAAATCTGGGAAGTTGATAAAATGTAAGTAGAATATTTTTCAAGCTATATTTGTGGTATGAGAATAAACACTGAGATTTATTGGGGTCATTGCAATTGATCTTCTCATTGGCTGATTTTCTGTTGTGATTGTAGGTTGAATGTCTATATTTATGATTACCTTGTAAAGAGGAACTTGCAGTTATCTGCAAATGTTTTTTAGACAGAAGGGAAATTTTCCCCTGAACTAGTTGGTACGATAAGTCTATGGCATGTTCACATTTTCCATTCCTTTGGTTATATTGTTAAACTACTCCATTGTTAGTTTAGGGTGGATTCTCATAGTTTTATATGATCAACTAAATCAATAAAAATGCTTAAATTGACTTGTTTTATATGAATTATGGACTTGTAGATTAACATAGCATTCAATGGGAGCCCACTATAAATAACACTGGATTTTAACTATATGTTTGTCTTCAACTATGTGATTTTGGGAGTCTATTATGTATATTTTTCAGCCATAAATGCTCAAGGATGTTTTTTATTTGAGTGGTGGTCAATGTTTTGGGATATATTCATTGCCAGGACTAATGAGAAGCACTTAGAAGTGGTTGCCACATACATACATGTAAGTTACAATGCTATGTGGATTACCACCAGACAACATAACTTCCTGTCTGGAGTGTAATTTGGGATATTGTGTTTGAGATTTTGTTCCAAGGGAATTAACTATTAACATATTTTCAGAGTTCAAAGAAAACTTCCATTACCGAATATGATTGCGAAGAAGGTTGAATATGGGTAACAAACGGAAGTTGAACATGTTGAAATAGTATAACTTAGAGTGTATATATTTTGCAAGGTTACTATTGTATATACTGCATATCTATGATATGCAATGAAAACCACAACTTCAAAAAGCACGAGAGTGGGAGCAACAACAACAACAACGTAGAGATGGGGGCCATATTTTTAATTCCAATGGGTTGGTGAGTAATGATCCCCTGATACGTCAAAACCAAGGGGCTACAAATGCCATGGAAACAAAGCTATATGAAGAAAATATAAAGCTCCCACATCTACGAGATCCCATGGATGATGCATCCATGAAGGTACTTGAGTGGTGAATGAGCCCTAGATGGTGTTGCATTTTTTGGTTTTCTTGTGGAGACATAAATCTACGAAAAAATGCACATCTTGTTATACCAACACACCTTGGCTTGTCTTTTTTATTGTTTATGGTATTTCTCCATAATTTTAAATTTTATGTTTTTGTTTCTTCTAGAGGTTTGTAGATAATACCATCCAAATATTTGATGCAAACTATACATCCATGCTAAAATTAGTGCCTCCCCATGGGAAACCTATGGGGTATTTTTTATTTATATATATTTTTGAAGATATACACCAATTTTGTTCTCTCTCTCCCTCTCTCATAGACAAAAATACATAGACACACACACACACACACACCTGTGTGTGTTTGCACATGCAAAAATTTCTTATAATTTATGTCTTATTTGTTCATTTACCTTCTTTTCTTAATGTGGTTCATGCCTTTTTCACCTGGAAAGGAATTATCAGTAACATTTGCAGGAAAAAAATTGTTCAGCTTTTCTCATGATCCCATATTTTACATACAGTGAAGATTTACACAATACAACTGACAAAATTTCAACTACTTTGTATCAAGTACAAGTTCTTAATTGACAAGTATGTGTGATGTTGCAGTTGATCAAGGTGTCTCAATTGCATATAATTATTCATTTTGTAAAACATTGGTTCTATAACAAAAAAAATTACTTCATGATCTAGGTGGCTCTAGAGACACACACAGGAAAAAGAGGGATTGTGAAAGCTCGAAATTCAAAGTGATAGGAAGATGGAAAACTCAACTTCAGATTTAATAGCTCGTCACCCTGATCGCAATGGTGTGAAAAACGCGTCAATCCGAGTTTGTATAAGAAATTTAGAGCAGTTTGAAGTTTTATTCAGGCAAGAGAAGTGGGGCCCACAACACACCACATGGCATCCCAGTAAGCATGTGGGACGCACATGGAAGCCCCTCATATGTTGACACATGGCACCCCTCCATTAGTTCTCAACCTGCATAAAAGACAAAACAAATATAACCATATAAAAACAAATCATTTAAAAATACATATAAAACAAAATCATTAAAAAAATAAGAAAACCATATATAAAATTATGGTTATATTGAACAAATTTTAAATAACCATGATAAGGTGGAGTGGAATGAATTATTCACATTCGTAAAATATGGTTAAAGGGTTACGTGTATACACAAACATTATATACCATATGTCGAATTACACATATGTGTGGTGGCCACGATGGGTAACAAAGTGGAGACGACGGGAGTTGAACCCACCTGACCCACATGGACCGGCCTCCACTGGGCGGCCCCATATTTAATACAACTCTACCAACTACATATTAAAAAAAACAACAACGCAATGTTCCAAATTAAAACAATCAACATTTTACTACAATACAAACCGCGCCCATTAAAACAGAGTAAAAAAACAATTATGTATAACCGTGCATCAAATTTGGGGGAGGCGAGAATTGAACACCCGACCTCACACCTCTATTTTCATCTTCATAACCATTAGGCCAATGACCTCTCTTCTTAACTTCGTCGACAAAATGTATAAATACTCTCATCCCGCAGATGCGCCCGAGGAAAAGCAGGTACAAGAGTGGGCAAACAGTTCGAGGCAAAGAATGCAGAATGATGGCACAAATTTTGAGACAAAGAATATTCCTTTGATGCCCAAATATTCACTGGGGGAGAGGTTTTTCATATTCCCTGTGGAGGAGAATCTTCAGGAATCTTTCAAATTCTTTGGAGGCCGAAATTCGCCGGTGTCAGAATGAGGTCAACTTTATACTCATTCTTCTCAGAATTTCGCAAGGATCTCAATGGTGAGATCAGATTCCTGTTTTGAGTTGCATATTTCAAGATTCCCCATGGAGCAGCATCTTTGAGGAGTCTAAGGGGAATCTAAAATATTCCTTACGGCCCAGATTTAGATAGTGTCAGAATTCAGTAAATTAGCAGTCGATTCTACACCTCTCGGCGACACGAATTCGAGGGTGCAATCAGATTTTACATCCGAGCCTTATATTTTTTTCCCATTTTCCAACGTGGGATGATGATGTTGGATTTCAGCATGTTGACAGTCAACTTCTTGCCATTCGACGCCACGTTTGTGATGGTGCATTCAGATCCAACGATTGAGCAGCCTATTCTTCAGCCAGCGTTAGAGTTGAGGTATATGAGGTGTTGTTGCCATGTAATTCATTTATTTTTGATGTAGGATACTTTATGTCATGTTCATTCCTGCTTGAAGTATGATTCATATTCTTCATGTTTGTTTGTTGTTGTTGATTCTTGCTGATGTAAGATGCAGAATCTTTATGTGTATTTGATGTGAAGTGTATTTATGGTGATTTATGTTGTGAGATCCCTTTTGTTGCCTTTAAATGAATCAATTTGACAACTTTGAATGCTTAATAAATTAGAGGCTAAGATAAATTCACCATGTCGTTAAAATAAATCTCTAGATAAATATGAAAATTAAATTTGTGACTATGTACATATCAATAAAAAATATTTACTTATTTCACATATTATAAAATGCATAGTAAATGATACTCTACCAACCTAGATTCATGTTAAATCTGGATCTACCAAACATCAAGACGAATCAAATCTTTGAATATGCAAACTTATTTTTGAGTGCAAAACTTGAGGAAAGTTTTTCACCTTCAAAAATTGGATTCCTCTATGTGTTTGGTAGATTTGGAGTTAAGATGGATCTATGTTGATTCTTAATAGTTTTATTCAAATTTATATAAATTTCACACACACACACACACACATTTCCGCAGAAAAAAACCTGTAATTTTTGTGAATAAAAATAAAAATAACACTATGTAAACTCATCTAGTGTGTATGCATCTTAGATCCAATAGAGGATCAATAAAAAGAGCAAGGAAATCATAGAGAAACAACAAGTGAGTTAATTATACAATATGCCACAGAGAAAAAATAAATAGCAAACTATATACATAAAATTATGGCTGACTAGTGCAAAGTTTTTCTCCTTTTTCCTTTTCATTTATGTACTTTTTGCCAACCTTTGGAATCTGGTTCAACAAGAACCAAAGCCAAATATAGTCTCTCAGGAGGAGTCTCTTTGTTAGAATCTGAACTTTCTGATACATGTGCTCTCTTGGATCCACCAGATCCTTCCAATGTCATAGAGTATTTAGGATATTTTTCATCCTAATGCACAATGACAATAGTTTGATGTACCATGGTTCCCCTTGGACAACATCCTATAAATTTTTTCCACTGCTTTCATCTTGGCCTGGGTGTGTGAAAATTCCTAAACCCAGAATCCCTATTGCAACAAACTGATATTGCTTCTTCTGCTTAATTAATCATGCAAGTTATTTACTGTGTTCTACAATTAAATACTGGAGTACATAAACTACAACCTTCACTACATAAATAAAACACAAAAACAAGATCTGAGCAAGAAAAAAAACACACACACGACACTGTCATTTTTGGACTAAGTCCATGGAAAAATACAATGCGGGAAAACCAGTGCAGCAGATGAGGGTTTGATTTTATTAAGCAGAAGTTTTGAATACAACTAGGATGCCTTACTGACCATACATACAGAGAAAATTACCGATAAAGAATTAGGGAGAAAATGTCCTCACACTAACATTGGAGATCCGACACTGACCCCACGTTGTACTAGACAACATCACGCCGCCTCTATGCAGATATTCGTCACCCTGGATAGGAAATATGTCATCTCCTTCTGTCAGATCTTCTGCTGGCTAGATCTGACCTTCTGGCCCCTTTGGTCTCACACCCTGGCACTCCGAAAATGGATATGACTAATCCTCAACAAAATCACTAATATCCTCAAGGATGCAGCGCTACCTCTACGTGGCCTTATGCCACGTCTGTGTAGCTGCTACGCGGGCTCTTCTTCGTCCTCTTATTTTCATTCTTTGCTATTTATTCCCAGCTCAGGAAAATCATTTCCAACCAGAACTATCACTGCCCCTCACTACAATCGAATCAACTCGATGATATTCTCCACTGCTGAGCACTGTTCACTTGAGAAAATCGATCTCTAGACTCTTTCGATGTATTTTCCAAATGCCTATTAAGTCCTTCTTATAATCTTCTCATTGAGACTTCAACGACCGCGATTAAATTGCTAATCAACGACTAAGATTAACTTGACTTGATCTCCATCTTTTTCTAGAATATTTACACCCTATTTTATTAATACACTTTAATTATTTTAATTCCCTAAGTTTAAACTTAGGTTCCCATTAAAAATAATTAATTATTTTAATAAAACCCCATCCGGGTGGAATTTCCCAAAACATTTTCTAGGTTTTTTGGAATACATGTGTCTAAGCCTCCCTGGAAAATTTGAGACTTAGAGAACATTAAATGCTACCAAAATCAATAGGGTGGCTTTCTTTTTTATCTTACTCTTCATCCTTAGAGGGGCATTGTTCTGAAATGCCATACTTTTGTTTTGTTTGTTGGTTTTTCTTCTTCTTGGTGTCCTTCTTTGCCTTTTCCTATGGGCATACTTGCTGTAAATGGCTTCTTTGAAAGCACGCACGACAGTTGAATGTCTTATTTTTATAGTCTATGACTTGTAACCAACATAATTTTTGGTGTTTCAGATTAATATGATCTAGAAGACCCTTGCTAAGATAAATAGTCACACGTATTCTACCATAGGTGAAAATACAATTTTTTGTTCTATCCATGTGCAAATTTTTAATTTTTCCCAATGTGTTTCCTATGTCTTCCGCGACTTTATGACATGGGAATGAGAGTGGGATATTTGGGAGCCTAACCCAAACCAAAATAGTAGAGACCACCATAGAGTTTGCATCAAACTCAGGAAGCCACAACGTTATGAATAGACCGTCTCTACCACAAAGGTAAGGCCCTGCATTTAATGCATCGATCTGTGTTTCAAACTGTATTATAAAAAAACCTTTTGAAAATAAAAATATTTCGAATTTTGAAGTCCAAGTGGAGATAATCTGTTGTATGAGAGCTTCTAGTTTGGGCCAGAAACCTAGAAAAATTTTAGGGGCTAATATTCGCAGGTGGGCTAATATTCCATGTTTATTCAAAAAACAAGATTCACCAATTTCCATTTTTCTAATATTGTATACTATAAAATAATTAGAAATATATACAATTTTACAAAATAATCATCAAATATTTTAAAGTTTAGATATTAAGGACTATTAAGATTCGCAAAGCTTTCTAATTTTTAGGATAAACTTCCATCCTTATAGTTTTCCTTGCCAAAACCATTAAATCTGTATATAACTGCTTTAGATTTTAAAACAAAAAACATGGAGTTTAGCTCGGGAGGATTTTTAGGATAAACTTTCATCCTTATAATTTTCCTTGCTAGAAACCATTAAACCTACATATAACTTCTTTGTATTTTAAAACAAAAAACATGGAGTTTAACTCGGGAAGATTTACGTCCATGGAAGGAGTTATTTTCATTTTTTCTACAATATATGGGCCAAAAATACTTTGTGTCTTCTCTGTTGTGGCTGAAACCTTCCTTTTGGTGGCATCCTTATATGATACAAGGATCCCATTAATAGCTTTGGCACATGGTGCACCCCTAGGGAGTCTTGTGTTCAAAATAATGTTTGAGATTTTAGAGATCTTATACTCTTAAAGCAGGGATGTCTCAACTAGGAATTTCCGTTCAAATAATTGAAAGATTTGATAAAAGTTTAAGATACCCCATTTTGATTAAATGGTTTGCTTTAATGAGTATACAGTAGAAAATATATTGACCCATAATAGTTTAGTTTCCTTGCAAAATTTCTTAATCTAAATCTGGAAAGTGGGACTCTCTTTTCTCCCTGTCAAAAGAGAAGCATTCTTGTATATGGCCGGATTTTCAAGCTTGGTCTCGAAAAAGGGGTTTTCAGAAAACATGGGCAATGTACAAGGGATCCCCTGTCCGAAAAGCAACAGGATTCATGCGGTCTCATGGGAATACATATTAGAGATATCCTATGAATATGTACAACTAAAACAAAGTGGATCATAACTTAACAAAGAACAATATACATAAACTGGGGATATGTAGTCTCACTACTAGTATGGAGAGAAACATACACTTGTAATCATTGAATTTGTTTCTGTTCAGAGGCCAGTGTAACATGGAATTTTGTTTGAGAATGAATTTGTAATATCTATTGTAATCAGTTAGGTTTACATTCAACAATATAGTTAAGATTTTCAATTGCTCAAAGATCTACCAGAGATTTCAAATAAGAAAATCAATTGTGGTTAATCTTTATGGTGTTTAGTCCACCTTAACTATGGAGAACATTCACTTTTAGCTACATGATTTACATAATTAACATTTTTGTGGTGTGCAGTTACATCCTTTTATCATGTATTGACATCATAAATCTGGGAAGTTGATAGAATGTAAGTAGAATGTTTTTCAAGCTATATTTGTGGTATGAGAATCAACACTGAGATTTATTGGGGTCGTTGCAATTGATCTTATCATTGGCTGACTTTCTTTTGCGATTTTAGGTTGGATGTCGACATTTATGATTACCTTGTAAAGAGGAACTTGCAATTATTTGTAAATGTTTTTTAAACAGAAGGGAAATTTTCCCCTGAAATAGTTGGTATGATAAGTCTGTGGCATGTTCACATTTTCCATTCCTTTGATTATATAGTTAAACTACTCTGTTTTTATTTTAGGGTGGATTCTCGTAGTTTTCTATGATCAACTAAATCAATAACAATGCTCAAATCGACTCGTTTTATATGAATTATGGACTTGTAGATTAACATAGCATTCAATGGGCACCCACCATAAATAACATTGTCTTCAACTATGTGATTTTGGGAGTATATTGTGTATATTTTTCAGCCATAATGTTCAAGGATGTTTTTTATTTGAGTGGTGGTCAATGTTTTGGGATATATTCATTGCCAGGGCTAATGAGAAGCACTCAGAAGTGGTTGCCACATACATAGATGTAAGTTACAATGTTATGTGGACTACCACTAGACAACATAACTTCCTATCTGAAGTATAATTTGGGATATTGTGTTTGAGATTTTGTTCCAAGGGCATTAACTGTTAACATATTGACAAAGTTCCAAGAAGACTTCCATTACCGAATATGATTGTGAAGAAGGTTGAATCTGTGTAGCAAACAGAAGTTGAACATGTTGAAATAATATAACTTAGAGTGTATATATTTTGAAAGGTTGATATTGTATCTAATGCATATCTATGATATGAAATGAAAATCACAACTTCAGAAAGAACGAGAATGGAAGCAACAACAAAAAAAACGTAGAGATGAGGCCATATTTTTAATTCCAATGGGTTGGTGAGGAATGATCCCCTGATACGTCAAAACCAAGGGGCTACAAATGCCATGGAAACAAAGCTATATGAGGAATGTATAAAGCTCCCGCATCTACGCGATCCCATGGATGATGCATCCATGAAGGTAATTGAGTGGTGAATGAGCCCTAGATGGTGTTGCATTTTTTGGTATTCATTTGGAGACATAAATCTACGAAAAAATGCACATCTTGTTATGCCAACACACCTTGGTTCGTCTTTGTTATCGTTTATGGTATTTCTCCATAATTTTAAATTTTATGTTTTTGTCTCCTCCAGAGGTTTGGAGATAATACAATCCAGCTATTGGATGAAAAATATACATCCATGCTAAACTCAGTGCCTCCCCATGGGTAGCCTTCGAGGTATTTTTTATTTATATATGTTTTTGAAGATATACACCAGTTTTGTTCTCTCTCTCCCTCTCTCATAGACAAAAATACATAGACACACACACACACACACACACACACACACACCTGTGTGTGTTTGCACATGTAAACATTTCTTATAATTTCTGTCTTATTTGTTCATTTGCCTTCTTTTCTTAATATGGTTCATGCCTTTTGCAACTGGAAGGGAATTATTAGTAACATTTGCAGGAAAAAAATTGTTCATCTTTTCTCATGATCCCATATTTTACATACAGTTGAGTTTTACATTATACAAATGACAACATTTAAACTACTTTGTATCTAGTACAAGTTCTTAATTGAAAATTATGTGTGATGTTGCAGTTGATCAAGGTGTCTCAATTGCATATAATTATTCATTTTGCAAAACATTGGTTCTGTAGCAAAAAAATTTACTTCATGATCTAGGTGTCTCCAGAGACACACACAGGACAAAGAGGGCTTATGAAAGCTCAAAATTCAAAGTGAAAATAATATGGAAAAATCGGCTTCAAATTGAAGATCTCTTCGCCCTGATTGCAACGGTGCAAACAACGCGTCAATCTGAGTTCGTATAAGAAAGTTAGAGTAGTTTGAAATTTTGTGAATGCATGGGAAGTGGGGCTCACAACATGCCACATGGCATCCCAATAAGCACGTGGGACCCACATGGAAACCCCTCAGCTGTTGACACATGGCGCCCCTCCATTATTCCTCAGCTTGCATAAAAGACAAAACAAATATAACCATATAATAACAAATCATTTAAAAATACATATAAAATAAAATCATTAAAAAATAAGAAAACCATATATAAAATAATGGTTATATTGAACAAATTTTAAACAATCTTGATAAGGTGGAGTGGAACGAATTATTGACATTCGAAAAATACGGTTAAAGGGTTACATGTATGCACAAACATTATATACCATATGTCGAATTAAACATATGTGTGGTGGTCACGATGGGTAACAAAGTGGAGCTGGCGGGAGTTGAACCCGCCCGGCCCACGTGGGCCGGCCCCCACTGGGCGGCCCCATATTTAATACAACTCTACCAACCACATATTAAAAAAAAAAACACAATGCAACGTTCCAAATTAAAACAATCAACATTTTAATACAATACAAATCGCGCCCATTAAAACAAAGTCAACAAATAGTTCTGTAGAATCGTGCACCAAATTTGGGGGAGGAGGGAATTGAACCACTGACCTCCCACCTATATTTTCATCTTCGTAGCCATTAGGCCATCATCCTCTCTTGTTAAATCCATTGAAAAAATATATATATACTCTCATTCCCCAGATGCACCCAGGGCAGAGCAGGTACAAGAGCGAGCACACAGTTCGAGGCAGAGAAGGCATAATGGTGGCACAAATTTTGAGATGAAGAATATTCCTTTGATGCCCAAAGATTCCCTGGAGGAGCGGTTTTGCAGATTCCCTGTGGAGGAGAATCTTCAAGAATCTTGAGGGAATCTTTCAGATTCCTTGGAGGCTGAAACTCGCCGGTGTCAGAATGAGGTCAACTTTATACTCATTCTTCTCAAAATTTCACAAGGATCTCATTGGTGAGATTAGATTCCTATTTTGAGTTTCAGATTTCAAGACTCCCTGTGGAGCAGCATCTTTGAGGAATCGAATGGGAATCTAAAACATTCCTTACGGCCCAGATTTCAAGAATGTCAGAATTCAGCAAATTGACAGTCGATTCTACACCTCTAGGTGACACAAATCCAAGGGTGCAGTCAAATTTTCCATCTGAGCCTTATATTTTTTAGCCATTTTACAGCATGGGATGACGGTGTTAGATTTCAACATGTGGACAGTCGAATTCTTACCATTTTACGCCACATTTGTGATGGTGCATTCAGATCCAGCAATTGAGCATCCTATTCTTCAGCTAGCATTAGAGTTGGGTATATGAGGTTTTGTTGCCATGTACTTCATTGATTATTGATGTAGGATGCTTTATGTCATATTGTTTCCTGCTTGATTTATGATGCAGATTCTTTATGCTTATTTGATGTTGTTAATTCCTGCTGATGTTATAAGATGCATAATCTTTATGTGTATTTGATATGGAGTGTATTTATGGTGATTTATGTTGTGAGATCCCTTTTGTTTCCTTGATGGCAGGGTACTCTTTGTCACCATGTGTGAAGTTGTCATGCTGATAGGAGGTATGTATGAGTGAGAGTTCCCTGCAGCGGAACATCTCATGGAGAGGCTTTGCCACTCATGTTGAGGGCTCTTTTCCTTATAGGGCAAGTCAACAACATCCATGTACATGATCACATTTTCCAACACCAAATGAAGCGACCAACACCATTGAGACACCAAGGCCTGGAGACGTAGTCCACACTGGATGAAATCTATTATTAAACAGCTTGGATTTTTGTTGTGTGATTGTTGACATGTGTTCCTCTTGATTTTATCTCATTATGTGTTCATTAATGCTTTGATAAAATGTAATTCTAACACATCAGCCGAAGTAAAAGGTCTTGGTTAAAAGGGTATCAGAATTTTACCTAGATCACTTCAACAAGGTATATGATGCTACATGATAACAAGAGTGACAAGAGTCTGATTCTGAATCAAAGATAACACGCATATGACGCTTCATTGTTTTAAAAGACCTGGTAATTGATATTTATAGCAAATGATTATTTTAAAGGATGTAGTGTATTCAACATGCCATCTTTAAATTACACAAAGTCTGTAATTATGGCCAATTAATTTGATTGGGTGAAAACATAAGAAAATTTATTATGTTTGTGGAAAACCTTTATATATTTAAACAACAAAAAATAGTCATATGCATAACTCTAATTATAAATTAGGTATATTATGAAAATATTTAGCCTTAATTTCTTTAAAAACTTTAATTTTAATCAAATGGATGAAATTTCACTTGGATTCACCACCTCGCTAATGTTCAAAACATATTAGTTTTACTAATGCAACTTACAATGCACATTACGTAGTAATTGTGCATATAAATATATATAATACACTAAAAAAATTAAATATAATATATCAATTATTATTTACCTGATTATGAAAATCTTAGTAATTTAGTAATCATATCAACGTATCTTTTCACCTTTGGGGAAATTGTTAGTTATACAAATTCGAATTTCGAATTGTATTAAGTTGAAGGAGACAACTCAAATTTCGAATTTTATAGAGTCCTTGGGTTTTGGATAGATGGTAATCGGGTGCTCTGTTAAGGAACTCCTTGATGTGAAGTCACTGGTTCAATTCCCCACCTCGATTGGGGTGATATATTGGACATGATGATGATGTAGTCCCACCCAAACTTACAAAAAAAAAGAGAGTTGAAGGAGACAACCACTAACCAAAATCTATTTTAAATGAATCAATTTGACAACTTTGAATGCTTAATAAATTAGAGGCTAACATAAATTCACCATAGCATTAAGATAAATCTCTAGATAAATATGAAAATCAAATTTGTGACTATGTACATATCAATAAAAAATATTTACTTATTTCATATATTATAAAATGCATAGTAAATGATACCCTACCAGCCTCGATTCATGTTAACTCTAGATCTACCAAACATCAAGAGGGATCAATTCTTTGAAGATGCAAACTTATTTTTGAGTGCAAAACTTGAGGAAAGTTTTGCACCTTCAGAAATTGGATTCCTCTATGTGTTTGGTAGATCTAGAGTTAAGATGGATCTATGTTGATTCTTAATAATTTTATTCATATTTATATAAATTTCACACACACACACACACACACACATATATATATATATATATATTCTCGTAGAAAAAAAAACCTGTAATTTTTGTTAATAAAAATAAAAATTACACTATGTAAACTCATCTAGTGTGTATGCACATTAGATCCAATAGAGGATCAATAAAAATAGCAAGGAAATCATAGAGAAACAACAGGTGAGGTCATTATACAATATGCCATAAAGAAAAAATAAATAGCAAACTATATACATAAAATTGTGGCTAACTAGTGCAAAGTTTTTCTCCTTTTCACTTTTTGTTTATGCACTTTTTTCCAACCGTTGGAATCTGGTTCAACAAGAACCAAAGCCAAATTTAGTCTCTCAAGAGGAGTCTCCTTGTAATAATCTAGACTTTCTAATATATGTGCTCTCTTGGATCCACCAGATCGTCCCAATGTCATAGAGTCTTTAGGATCTTTCTCATCCTAATGCACAGTGACAATAGTTTGATGTACCATGGCTCCCCTTGGACAACATCTTGTAGATTTTTTCCACTGGTTTCATCTTGGCTTGGGTGTGTGATCTCTATTGCAACAAACTAATATTGATTCTTCTACTTGATTAATCATACAAGTTATTTACTGTGTTCTACAAGTAAATATTGAAGTAAATAAACTGCAACCTTCACTACATAAATAAAATGTGGAAAAATAAATGCAGAAACAAGATCTAAGAAAGAAAATAAATAACACACATGACACCGTTATTTTTGGACCAAGTCCCCGAAAAAACCTAATGCGAGAAAACCAGTGCAACAAATGAGGGTTTGATTTTATTAAGAAGAAGTTCTGAATACAACTAGGATGTCTTATTGGCCATACATACAAGGAAAATTACCGATAAATAATTAGGGAGAAAATGTCCTCACACTGACATTGGAGATCTGACATTGACCCCATGCTGTACTGGACAATCCCACGCTGCCTCTGCGCAGATCTGCGTCACCATGGCTAGGCACAATGTCATCTCCTTCTGTCGGATCTTCTGCTGGCTAGATCTAACCTTTTTGCACCTTTGGTCTCACACCCCGGCACTCTGACATTAGATATGAATAATCCTCAACAAAATCACTAATCTCCTCAAGGATACAGTGTTTTCTCTACGTGGCCCTGCGTTGTGTCTGCGTAGTTGCTACGCTGGCTCTTCTTCGTCCTCTTCTTTGCCTTCTCTACTATGTATTCCCGGCTCATGAAAATAATTTCCAACCAGAACTATCATTTCCCTCACTAAAATAGAATCAACTCGATGACATTCTCTGCTGCTGAGCACTGGTCACTTAAGAAAATCGATCTCTAGACTCTCTTGATGTATTTTCCAAATGCCTATCAAGTCCTTCTTATAATCTTCTCGTTGAGACTTCAACGATCGCGATTAAATTTCTAATCAATGACTAAGCCTTAACTTGACTTGATTTTTGTCTTTTTCTAGAAGATTCACACCGTATTTTATTAATATGCTTTAAATATTTTAATTCCCTAAGTTTAAACTTAAGTTCTTATTAAAAATAATTAATTATGTTAATAAAACCCCATCTAGGTGGAATTTCCCAAAACACTTTCTGGGTTCTTTGGAATATATGTGTCTAAGCCTCCCTACAAAATTTGAGATTTAGAGCACATTCGATGCTACCAGAAACCGACAGGGTGGATTTCTTTTTTTATCTTACTCTTCATCCTTAGAGGGGCATTGTTCTTTGAAATGCCATAATTTTTTTTTGTTTGTTGGTTTTTCTTCTTCTCGAGGTTCTTCTTTGCCTTTGCCTGTGGGCATACCTGCTATAAATGGCTTCTTTGAAGGCACACACTACATTTGAAAGTCGTATTTTCATAGTCTATGACTTGTAACCAACATAATTTTTGGTGTTTTAGATTAATATGATCCGGAGGACCCTTGCTAAGATAAATATTCACATGTATTCTACCATATGTGAAAATACAATTTTTTGTTCTCTCCATGTCCAATTTTTTAATTTTTCCCAATGTGTTTCCTATGTCTTTCGAGACTTTATGATGTCGAAATGGGAGTGGGAGATTTGGGAGCCTAACCCAAACCAGCATAGTAGATACCACCATAGAGTTTGCATCAAATTCAAGAAACCACAACGTTATGAATAGACCGGCTCTACCCCGAAGCTAGGGCCCTCCATTTAATGCATCCTTCTGTGTTTCAAACTGTATTATAAAAAAACGTTTTGAAAATAAAAATATTTCTAATTCAGAAGTCCAAGTGGTGATAATTCGTTGTATGTGAGCTTCTAATTTGTATCAGAAACCATTAAACCTGCATATAACTGCTTTGAATTTTAAAACAAAAAACATGGAATTTAGCTCGGGAAGGTTTATGTCCATGGAAGGAGTTATTTCCACTTGTTATACAATATATGGGCCTAGAATACTTTGTGTCTTCTTTGTTGTGGCTGAACCCTTCCTTCCCATTAGCAGCTTTGGCACCTGGTGCACCACCACAAAGTCTTGTGTTCAAAATGATGTTTGAGTTTTTAGAGATATTATACTCTTAAAGCGGGGATGTCTCAACTAGGACTTTCCCTTAAAATTGAAAGATTTGATAACAGTTTAAGATATCTCATTTTGATTAAATGACCACAAAGTCTTGTGTTCAAAATGATGTTTGAGTTTTTAGAGATATTATACTCTTAAAGCAGGGATATCTCAACTAAGACTTTCCCTTAAAATTGAAAGATTTGATAACAGTTTAAGATATCCCATTTTGATTAAATGGTTTGCTTTAATGAGTATATAGTAGAAAATCTATTGACCCATAATAGTTTAGTTTCCCTGCAAAATTTCTTAATCAAAATCTGGAAAGTGGGACTCTCTCTGCTCCCTGTCAGAAGAGAAGTATTCTTGGATATGGCCGTATTTTCAAGCTCTGTCTCGAAAAAGGGGTTTCAGAAAACATGGGTGATTTACAAGGGATCCCCTTCCGAAAAGCAACAGGAGTCATGCGGTCTCATGGGAATACATATTAGAGATATCCTATGAATATGTACAACTAAAACAAATTGGATCATTTGTAAAGGGGTTTATCATCACGGTACTTGTTATTCAATTAACCCATGTCCACAACAGCTTATATTGAATTTCATCAATGCACTCTGGAAACATATTGGCCACAAGATGTTCGTGAGGGTAAGGGAAACCCTTCTGATGACACTACAGATTCCAATGCCCATGAGTTCCATGCAAAAATGTCGCAAATGAAACCGTCCATGCTCCTCGCAATGGACATGAAAATACAATGTGAAACCTTGAATAGTGATGGAACCCGCAATTGGGGAAGCCACATACGTGGTTGTGGTTTCAGACTTACAAAAAAATGAACAAAAAAGCCCTAGTTTGGCTCGCCATCACCCAAATCCTTTCCTATATACATATATCATTTTTCTGAAATATAATAATAATGAAATTAATTATTATTTTAATATATATAATCAATCATTTATGATTATTATTTATATATTTTATATTTCTATATTTAAAAATATTTTTATTTTTACTTATATTTTCATAGTGTCTAATATATCATCTCGATTGGGGCGAAGAATTGAACCAGTGACTTCAAATCAAGGAGTAGAAGAATTGAACCAGTAACTTCAAATCAAGGAGTACCTTAACAGAGCACCTAATCACCATCTATCCAAGATCCCATGAACTTTACTCATATGTTTATTTATTAAATTTATTAAGTGTTTTTATGTATTTATTAATTATATATTTTGAAATATCACGATTACCGATATGAATCATCATCGCTTAAATTTATTTTAATGTAATATGTGTGTTATAATTTTTTGTGAGAAAAATGACTTATAATTTTATTAATAAAAAAATTACAATATAACAAATTGAAGTGAATTTATTTATTATTTTTACTTATTTTTGTTTTTTATTTCTTTTAAGTGAGGCAACATTATGTTTTATTATTCTTACATTTTGATACAATGCTTCATTTTTACAGAAAATTCAACATATTTCTTATATTGAATAGATATTTAAATGTTTACACTCATTTACAACACTACAATATCTCCCTCATAGTGGGTTGTTGAGTACCTCTTGACATAATAAAATATTTGACTATTTTGACAATTTTGAATGCTTAATAAATTTGAGGTTAATATAAGTTGGCTTAGTCTAACTTATAGAGCAAATGAAAATGACCTTTTCATCAAAATCTCACTATACAATTTTAATCAAGATTGTAATTTTTTGTTGTTTAAAATGCATTTTTGAATGCATAAATAGATTCAACACCTCAAAAACCCCTGCAACACTTGAATTCTACAAATTAGACAACTTAAACTCAAGTTCCTAAAAACATATCGCATAAAAATGCCTTAAAAAGACTATTTCATCTATTAGTTAGACTAAACAATATAAATTTACCATACTATTAAAATAAATCTCCATATAAATATAAAAACTGAATTTATGATTACTTACACTTCAAATAAAAATATTTACATATTTCATATATTACAATATACATAATACTAATAAAATAAAATAAAATATATAAAATAGTTGATTAGTTTACCAACTTTAAATACTTAACAAGTTAGCATAAATTTATCATTATGTTAAAATAAAATTCCATATAAATAAGAATATGGAAATTAAATTTAAATAAATATATTTAAATATTTAAATAAAAATATTTACTTATTAATTATTTATATATAAAAATTCTATATAAATAAGAATATGGAAATTAAATTAAATTATATATAGATATATATATATAATTATATATAATTTTATCATTTTATATATAATTAAATTAAATAATTGATAAATTTGAAGTATATATATATATATATATATTATAATTTAATCATTTTAAATAATTGATAAATTTGAAATGAATATGAATGTACTATAGTGTTAAGATAAACCCCAATACTAATATGGAAATCAAACATTATTTATTTCATATTAATAATATAAGTAGCAAATGATACTCTATAAAATCAAGAGGAATATAAGCTTTTCATAAAGAATGCAAGGAATGTTTAATTATATAACATAAGCACATTGATGATAAGAATTCAAATTAGCCTTGATAACTCTTTAATTATTTATTTATAAAAGTGTGAAAATAATAATTTAAGATTGAAAATGAAAACATATGATTTGATTAAAATAAATAAATGAATATTATTTCAAAATAGATAATTTGATAAATCACTATAAATAGATGTTAAGAAGGTATAAAATGAATTTGTTTTATTGTTATTTTTTGGTTAAATGGATTTTATTAATTCAAAAAAACATTATAATAGATTTGTTTAAATTTTAAATGTTTTATGGTCTTATTTTTATTAAATTTGTTGGTCATAAGGGAGACACAAAAACTAATAACAAAATACTAACAATAACTCATAACTCATAACTCATAACCAGAAGGACCAATGAAACCAAAATACATCTAGGATAAGAATACAACTCACAACTATTAAGGATTCGAGGAATTAACTAGAGATGGGTTGTTCAGTCTGTTGCTAGGAAATGTTGGCAGTTTAAAGCCACAATAGACATGAGTTTCCATGTGAGCCAACCTCCCTTCCAAGCAATGCATTTTCTCATAGATCCTCCTCTAACCTCACTGTAATATTTCTAACCAATCTTGCATGTGTCATTGGTTGTCTTGTAGATCATTCATGAAGCTGATCACCATGTTTCGATCATCATGGCGATCTTAGCCTAACCATTTAGGAAGAAGAGTGACATGTCATAATTGATTCTCAGGAGAATCAAAGGGTGGTGGAATATGCACGCTGCCAGGAGAGTGTTGGGTTATGGTCCAACTCCCCCCCACAAGCTCCACATTATCCCTCTTGTGATCCACCCTCTATCCTCTTGGGCCTATGCCCCTCGGGGCCCTGCCACGTTAACGATGCATAATTTAAAAGTCTAGTCCCCCCCAAAAAATCCTCCTCAACTAAAGTGACACAGAATGGATCTGTAACAATACCATTATATCTCCCATCCCTAATACCCGCGCAAGGTTGATGGTCAATACAATTCCTTTTACAAACAAGTAGAGTCACCCCTAACCAAAACGTCCCCTGCCAAGAAATTATCCTCACAATGGCTACAACACCCTTGAACTGTCGCAACTTAAACTACACTACGCCAAACTTCGCACCCAAAACCACTTTACTGTGCCCCCTCAACAACACACAAAAGTAAGAAACCTCAGAGGAGGAACCCTTCAAAACAAACACCTAGTGATAGGCAATAAGAGGCTTCAACCCTAACCCATAAGAAATACCTCCTCCATTTTCTAAATTTTGAAAGACCCGACTCTAGAGGTAGCCCAAGAGATTTTCAAGAAACAAACAACCATCCCAAGATCCATTATTGATCCAGGTGGTGTTGGTCTCCCGTGTTTTGACAGTTTGGCAAATCAAAAGACAAGGCAACATCAGAGCCAATCTTTAGAGTTCCAGGATCTAGTCCTCCTGTTCTTAGAGAGGGATCTCTCAAATATTTGTTTGCAAAGGTTTATCTTGTTTGCTTTGGTTATGGATTTTAGACTAGTTATTACGTGCAGATGTTTGTTTGGTTGGGTTGAGTTGATACAGCAGAATATGAAAGGTCTAGGAAAGATAGACATAAAGAGGAAATATCCGGTTCATTGGGCAATGGAGTCAAAATAAGATCATGACAAACTCTTCAAGGGATATGGGATATCAAAGGGCAAATCTAACTTGGCCACAGGATCCTTTGTTTTGGAATGAGATGGACATTAATGTTTTGGAAAGAGAAGCTTAATTCTCAACAAAGGGAACTTGAAAACATAACTTAACAATAAAGAGATATTTGATAGACATGGCTAACCATAAATTCCACAAACATTCTTTAAGCAAATAATGACTTCAAGACAACTTTTAAAATGAAATCTAAGATTCGGGGAACTCCCTATTTCCTCAAAGATTTTATTTTAAAGGACTTAGAAAACATAAAAGATTCACTGATAGCCGCATTCATAGAAGAGGGAACACCTAAATAACATCTATGCTTGCAACTATAAAGACCTTCAAAACAACTGTTCAAGCAGGGGCAAAGGGTAAGATCAAAACCGACCTCTTCGATTAACTTAAGACAATGGTACTTCAAAGGGAGACTTCAATAACAACTTTCAAGTGATGGCAGACAAGCAGGGAGAACCATAAATCATGCTGAAACCAACTATTTGAGCTATCAAGGAAATAAACAAGCATGAAGACTAAAGAGAAGGTTTAAAGCCTCTAAAATACTTCAGCAGAAGAAAACATAAAACAGTGAAGGGTGAGCAAGTCTAAGGTGCTTCCATGAGTCATTTCTTAGCCTAAAACTTTCAGCCTACTATAGTAAGAGATTATGAAACATAATGAAAACAGGGGAAAACATAAAACAGTTCAGAATACTTCACCAACAGCCAAGCTCATGGATCCAATGATAGAGCCTTCTCAGGAACAAGCATGCAACAACATCATCAAGACATCCAAGACTTCAATTTGTTTTTCAACTTCAACAGACTTGTATATTTATTTCGGAGATTTTCAGTGTTACAACTTGTGATCAAACAGCAACCAACAACCAACAACTTCTCATCTTCTACTGAAGTATATATAGAAGACTGAGGGGAAAAGATCTGAGATAAGATCTTTTAAGACAATAAATATAGATTCAAGACTTCTCGGCCCTTTGAGGGGCTCGATGGAGAAGTTTACAGGTGGATTACTATATTAACTGTTTTACATTTATGAATCAAGCTCGGTGGGAGATTTATTTGACTTTGAGGCTTTGTGTAATGTTTGGAGTAACTCTGCAGGTATTTCTGCATTGATTTCCTTGCAGAAGTAACTCCCTGGCTGCGTTGGAGGCAAATATCTGATTTTCTTCATTAACTTCGGCCTCTGTTTTGAAAGGTTTGAGGCAACAGGTGGCTCGGGGGTAGCTGAGGAATCAATTTGCCTCCTTTTTGTGGCAGTGGAGGGTTTGCTGTCACTAAAACACTTTAGGTATTCTGCAGACTATGTTTTAGATTGGGGGATTAGGCTTTTGATAACAGTCTTAGCCGTAATCCCCATAAAACTGTCTTCAATTCTCTGTGCTGGCACATTTCTGGTCTTCTACAGCTGATACTCTTTGACTGTGCCGGATTCTTGGTGCTTCGCTGTTACACAGGGCTGCGCAGGGTTATACGGCATCAATGCCTCATGAAACACTGATGAAAACGCGAATTTGACACCTGCGAATGATTTCCTTTGATAAATCGAAGGAGGGAGGGTCGTCACCCTCATCTTTCGAATTTCATCTGAATATAGCGAAAAACATTAAACCCTGCAAAATACAAACAAAAGTTATGAAATCCTGCGTTTATAGGTTAAACTGCATTGGAGGATGTGCGGAGGAAGCAGGGCCGTTGGATGGCATCATCCAACGGTCGGGATTAATTGGAGAAATCATAGAATGGTGAAAAAAGATAAAATCTAAGCCGTCGATCGCGCAAGATCGACGGTTGGGAGAAGGCAGTGGAAAAAACCTTTGTAAACAATACAATATGACATTTTTTTAATTTTACAAAGGAAAAAGGCGCATTTTATATGAGCGGCGAGGGGATTGTACGGTGGGCCCGGCGGGACTGATCGCAAATCGCAAAAGTGGAAAACGCGATGGCGGATTATGCGACGGAGAGAAAATGCGATATTGCGATTATGCGATGGGCGGAAACTGCGATGGATCGCATCGCAAATATTTGCGATGGCTCTTTGGAGGAAAACTGAAAATTGTGATCTGCGATCTGCGATGGATCGCAACGCAAATATTTGCGATGCATCAGTTTAAAAAATAACAATTTAGAAATTCTGCGATCTACGCTTTGCGATAAGCGCCAAAGGGTTAAAACTTGGTTCCAGGGTGCGGGCGTATGGAAGAAAAGGGCTAAGGGCTTAAGCTCGAGGGGCTTAAGTCCTATACATAAAAACATGTATTTTCATGGTTTTTGAAGGGTTTCTTGAAGGAAATGAAGGTTTCGGTAAGGTTAAAAAGTGGGTTTTTAACCTTATAAAAGGGATTTTAATGAAATGGAAAGGGAGAAACATGAAATTGTGGGTTTTTCATGGGAAACGGAGAATAGAAAATGAGGTTAGTGAGGAAGAAAAGGAAGGGGACCAAGGGGTTCTGCAGCAGTATTTAACTTGGGATTTTTGAAGGATTTCAGAGGCTTTTAGGATGTAAACAACAATAAGGGATCTGGACAGAGGCATGAGGCCTTAGAGAGACTTCAAGAGCCAACAATTTTTAGTGATAAAATTTGTTCCTTGGAGGCTCCAAAAAATTTTAGCCACCTTTTGGTATAACAAAATATTATAGGTGGCTAACAGGTGGCTCCAGAGACACACACAGGACAAAGGGGGCTGATGAAAGCTAAAAAATGAAAGTGTTCATAATTCTTTCAAACCAGTACCAGAGCATAGATATCTTCATCCTGATCGCAGCAGTGTGAACGGTTCATCAAACCGAGTTTGTATGCGAAAGTTAGGAGCAGTCAAAGTTCCAGGGTTGACAAGGTGACATGGTAGGTTAAGGAGGACACAATTTGGATGAAACCCGGCCACTGGATTCCGGCCAACTCCAACCGGGTTCCGGGCGAAATTATGGGGTCGTTAATTTGACTCCTACAGTCAAAATCGAGAAGTTTAAAACTAAAAGATTTGTTTTAAATTAAGTCAAAAAAATATTTAAAAAAGGGTGTGGCGAGCCACCACCCCCGCCACCCCACCCACCGCATGACACATATTAAAAAATATGTTGTATGGGTTGGCGGGCCATGACCCCCACTGGACCCCGCAGATTCGCACCACTGTAACAAATACGGGGGGTGGTCAGTAGGCCATGACCCCTGTCGGACCCTGCAGAGTCGCACCACCGTAACAAATACGCGCGGTGGTCGGCGGTCAACCCTGCCACCCCCATGATGCTCCCTTTACAATAGTGCCAATACACCGCAACCACCTCTGTATCACTGCAAACAAATGCCGAGACAAGTGGGAGTCTAACCCATGACCAATGGGTTGTCGGCCCTGCCCACGCGGCAATCCCATAGTAAAAGAAAACACAATGTGTATATATATATATAGCCGTAGTCTAACTAGACTGCTTTTTCGCCCTGAAAATCATGGAAATTCAGGTAAGATTTTAAGAAAATTCGGTAGGGATTTTTGTAAATCCACGTTATAACTATCAAACTTTAATATTTTGGGTGCCCTAGAGGTTTTTGATGGTGTTGAATCCATTTCCACCATCAAAATCATGATTCAAACACTGTTATTGTAAGATTTCTTAAATTTTTTTGGCCCAGATTCCAACCAATTTTGGCCATTCAGGCAATTCGTCCGTCTCTTTAGACAAATCCTATATATATATATATATATATATATATATATGCCAACCGTTATGATATATATATATAATATGCCACCATTGCAACCAACGGGTTTTTGGGCGGTCCGCCCAAGGCAGACCCGACCCCACCCAATTCAAAATATGCCCAGTAAAAAAAAATTAAATTTGTTTTTCAAAACTGATGCTCTAGGATTGGCATGGGTAGGATTTGATCCCCCGACCCCATGCATATTATTACACCATTTTACCAACTGCGCCCAACGACGGGCTTGGTAAAGTCCGCCCACGAAATGTTATATGAACTCGTTTTCACAGGTGCGCCCAGGCCAAGGTAGAGCAGGAGCATGCGCGCATATCAAGGTAGTGAATTTGCAGGCGGAACCATGAGCATGCCCAGAAATAGGGAGCGTAAGAATGATCCTTGAAATTTTCTCGGGGAGGTAATTTTTCTCCATGTTGGAATATACTCAAGTTTATAGTCATTTTTCACGGTTTTTCACAGGGAACGTAATGGCGAGGTCGGATTCGCCTTTTGAGTTGCATATTTCCAGTCCACCCATGGAGCAGCGTCTTTGAGGAATCTAGGGGGAATCTAAAAGATTCTTTTTTGCCCCAGATTTTCATTTTGTCAGAATCCAGAAATTTGACAGTCGATTTTGCACTATTCGACGTCACGAATCCGATGACATATTTAGATTTTCCATCCGAGCTTTATATTTTTCTACCACTTTTTGAAGTGAAGTTACGGGTGTTATCATTCTGTAAGTGAGCAATCGATTTCACACCTTTCGATGCCACAATTGTGATGGTGATTTCAGATCCAGCAGCAGAGCAACTCATTCTTCAGTCATCTTTAGCATAAGGTATATGATGTGTTGATTTCATGTATTTGTTTGTATCTTTCCTACGAGATGCATTGTGTTGTACAAATCCCTGTTGATGTTTGATGTGGGATCTTGTTTTGTTCTTGATGTGAGATGTACTTTCTATCATGGATTTGTATTATGTTGAGATCCCTTTGATGCCATGTTGGCGGGATATTCATTGTCACATGTATGTTGTTTGAGATCCCTTTGTTTTTCCATGTTGGCCAGATACTCATAGTCATTATGTGTGAGTTATTGTCATACTGATAGGAGTCCTTTTTTTGTGACTGAGAGTTCCTATAGTGGAACATCTCGTAGAGAGGTCTGGCCACTCCTGCGTGAAGGCATTTTCCTTGTATGATAGTGAAAACACCATCCATGTACATCTTCACTCCTTACAACACTTAATGCAGCGGCCTACACCATCTTGACACTGAGGCCCGAAGATGTAGTCCCTCCTGGACGAAATCCGTTATCAATGTCTTATGTTGTTCATACTTGTTATGGTCCTCTTCTTTACAACATGTAGATGTTCATTTATGTTAATTAACACTTTTGATAAATTTTAATCCTAACACATCAGCCGAAGTAAAATCTCTTTGTTAAGGTTATGAAAAATTTACCCAGATCAAGTGGTATCGGAGCAGGTCTTCTTGCTGATTGGATTGCAGGTGTGAACATTGAATGTTTGCAGAGTTGAGCCATGGATAATGTCAAGGACATGTATGAGACCATGCTCAGGGTGTCCGATAAAACGAACATGTTGTATGAGGATTATGAAAAACAAGCCGCAGAGAACACCGAATTGAAGACACTCCTATAGGAAGAGAAGGAGGATAAAAATCGATTGCAGCTTCAGTTACAAGCCATGACAGAGGCATGGGAAGAATCAAAGCGCAACAACGAAAGTATTAAAGCAGATCATGATGCATTGAAGGAATTCCTATAGGAAGAGAAGGAGGAGAAGCAGCAATTGCAGCTTCAGCTACAAGCCACGACAAAGGCCTTGGAGGAAGCGAAGTGCAATGAAGGCTTAGAGAAGCCTTCTTCACTTGTTTCACAATCGACAGCTAAGGTAAACAATATTGATTTCTCTTTAGTTTCTTCACATGATATCATTTCGGTTGGAAGTGTGGAGATACCCATTAGAGGAACCGGCATGAGACTCCTCACCAAGATGGGGTACAAAGGAGGAGGACTTGGTGTTCATGGCCAAGGCATAACTCAACCATTGGAGGTTGTGCAGAGACCTCATTATCCAGGTTTGGGATATGAAAAATAAGGATGTTCGAAGGACATCAAAGGAAAACAAACATTGTTGAACTCACCGAAGAAGAGGATTGATGAGAATGCTTCACCATCATTCCATGGTAGTGCGTGTTGCAGTGAAATATCTAAGGTAATATCTTATCACCATGATCGCACCAAAGACCACCAGAGAAGGTATAATAAGTCTCATTATTCTAGAGTGCATTTGGATTATAATAATGTTGATACCCATGGTCATAAATCATGGCATCAAAAAACG
The DNA here is from genome assembly GCA_034641835.2 of Pinus albicaulis. Lineage (NCBI taxonomy): Eukaryota > Viridiplantae > Streptophyta > Pinopsida > Pinales > Pinaceae > Pinus > Pinus albicaulis. The sequence continues at coordinate 699,400,837 of CM076574.1, forward strand.
TGTCATTTTTGTGGTTTACATAACCATGTGTTTTCTAAGTGTTGGAAAAGGATGGTAGCACAAAGGAGGATGAGGCATGGGAATCCTTCTCCACAACAGGGAAAGAAATCGGTTAAGCAGGTTTGGAGGAGAAATACCTTTTGCACTCATTGCGACCGAAGTGGCCATCAAAGAGCCACGTGATGGAGACTCCATCCAGAGCAGCGCCTTAAAGACAAAGTGCCCATGCATGAACTAGTCAAAAGAGCTGATCGACAAGTAAATATCCCATAGGGGGATGACCCATTCACTCTGATAAGTGAGAGATGGTTTTTCTAGATTGTTTTTCTAGAGTTGTTAGCTTGTCATGGTCTTATTTTTGTAAATCACTTGTTGCATTTTTAACTGTAAAAGTCATGATGTGTTTTTTCGTCACTTGTTTAAGCAAAAATGATATTTTGACCTTGTTTTATGAGTCGTGTGATGCATTTCTTTCATGTAAAAGTGATGAGGTATTTTCCATCACTTTGAAATGCGACGATGATATTGTTTGTCTTACAATGATAGCTGGGGGTGTTTTCCATTGATGTAAACTTGACCACCGAGTACATGTTATAAACTCGTGGCAAGTATGGAAATGTTTTGGGTCATAGTTGGTCAGTTCGAGCATGTAATTTGCAGGAGATTGTACTACAGTTTTGCGGGGGATGCATGTGTCGATTCATTGCTTAAGTATCCTAAGGACAAAGGTGAAGGAGATGGAAAGGTGACCTTTTCAAGACACTTGTGATGGAGGCATAATACACAGCAATTGTAGATTCTTGTCGTTTCTTTTGGAGGACCAAAAGCTCCTCAGTGGCTCCAGAGACACACAAAGGAAAAAGGGGGCTGATGAAAGATCAAAAATCAAAGTGTTCAGAAATATTTCAAACTAGGACCATAGCGTAGATCTCGTCATCATGATCACAGCAGTGCGAACGATTCATCAAATCGAGCTCATATGCGAAAGTTAGGAGCAGTCAAAGTTCCAGGGTTGACCAGGTGACATGGTAGGTTAAGGAGGACACAATTTGGATGAAACCCAGCCACCGGATTCTGGCCAACTCTGGCCAGATTCTGCACGAAATTATGGGGTTGTTTATTTGACTCCTACGGTTAAAATCGAGAAGTTTAAAACTGAAAAATTTGTTTTAAAATAAGTCAAAAAAATATTTAAAAAAAGGGGGGTGGTGATCCACCACCCCCGCCACCCCACCCACTGCATGAAACATATTAAAAATATATTGTATGGGTCAGTGCGCCATGACCCCCGCCAGACCCTGCGGAGTCACACCACCGTAACAAATACAGGGTTTGGTCAGCGGTCAACCCCGCCACCCCCGTGGAGCTCCCTTTACAACGGTGCCAATACACCGCAACCGCCTCCATATCAATGCAAACAAACGTTGAGACAAGTGGGAGTCGAACCCACGGCCGGCGGGTTTCCGGCCCCACCCACGTTGAAATCCCATAGTAAAATAAAACACAACATATATATATATATATATATATATATATATATATATATATATATATATATATGACATATCTATAATATGCCACCATTGCCACCGACGGGTTATTGGGCGGGCCGCCCAAGGCGGACCCGACTCCACCCAATTTAAAATGTGCCTAGTAAAAAAAACTAAAATTTGTTTTTTTTAAAACTGATGCTCTAGGATTGGCATGGGCGGGATTTGATCCCTCGTCCCCATTCCTATTTTACACCATTTTACCAACTGCACCCAACAACGGGCTTGGTAAAATCCACCCATGAAAAGTTATATGAACTCATTTTCACAAGTGCGCCCAGGCCAAGGCAGAGCAGGAGCGCACATGCAGATCGAGGCATTTATTTTGTAGGCAAAACCATGAGCAGGCCCATAAACAGGGAGTGGAACCATGATCCTTGAAATTTTCCTGGGGAGGTGATTTTTCTCCTTGTTGGAATATAGTCAAGTTTACAGTCATTTTTCACGGTTTTTCGCAGGGAACGCAATGGCAAGGTTAGATTTGCATTTTGAGTTGCAGATTTCCATTCCACCCATGGGGTAGCATCTTTGAGGAATCTAGGGGGAATCTAAAAGTTTCCTTTTTACCCTAGATTTTCATTTTGTCAGAATCTAGAAATTTGACAGTCGATTTTGCATTATTCAACGTCACGAATCTGATGGCATATTCATATTTTCCATTTGAGCTTTATATTTTTCAGCCACTTTTTGAAGTGAAGTTGCAAGTGTCAGCATTCAGTAATTGAGCAGTCGATTTCACACCTTTCGACACCATGATTGTGATGGTGATTTCAGATCCAACAGCAGAGCAACTCATTCTTCAGTCATATTTAGCGTAAGGTATATGATGTGTTGATTTCATGTACTTATTTGTATCTTTGCTACGAGATGCATTGTGTTTTACAAATCCTTGTTGATGTTTGATGTGGGATCTTGTTTTTTTCTTGATGTGAGATGTACTTTCTATCATGGATTTGTATTATGTTGAGATCCCTTTGATGCCATTTTGGCGGGATACTCATTGTCACATGTATGTTGTTTGAGATCCCTTTGTTTTGCCATGTTGGCGAGATACTGATAGTAATTATGTGTGAGTTATTTTGATACTGATAGGAGTCCTTTTTTGTGACTGAGAGTTCCTATAGTGGAAAATATTGTAGAGAGGTCTAACCACTCCTGCGTGAGGGAATTTTCCTTGTATGATAGTGAAAACACCATCCATGTACATCTTCACTACTTACAACACTTAATGCAGCGACCTACACCATCTTGACACCGAGGCCTGGAGATGTAGTCCCTCTGGGACGAATTCTGTTATCAATGTCTTATGTTCCTCATGCTTGTTATGGTCCTCTTATTTACAACATGAAAATATTCATTTATGTTCATTAATTCTTTTTATAAATTGTAATCCTAACACATCAGCTGAAGTAAAAGGTCTTGGTTAAGGGTATCAAAAATTTACCTGGATCAATGATAGACCCCTGGATAACTCCCGCCATCTACATCCAAGGCTGCATGGGAGTTCCGAAATCAGATAAAAACACCAAGATACCTAACAACGAATGAATGTGATAAGACCCAAAATCTTAATTCATAAGAGTGAAATTCCCTCCAATCATCAACCTTATATACGCAAGCCAAAAGACTCCCACTGGTATAAATAATAGGCAAAAACCAATGGTCTTGCCCAAAGGGCACAAATAACTCGCAAGGGATAAGAAACACATCAATGAACCATAAAAAAGGTCTCAAGAGGCTTACCAAACTACAAAACACAAGTGCACACTTTATATTTCCTTTGCGCACTAACACAATCAAATGTTGCTTGACCAAAGATGAACTCTACACACAAGAAAGTTGCCTCTAATGGTACCCTGCACTGGGATCCAAAATTTTCCACCTTTGCACTCCCTTCAAACGACTGACATCACACCAGCTGAATCCCCACTCCAATGCAGTGATCCCAAGCGTAGGATGTTGTGCCCATAAAAGCACGACCAAAATATCAACTTGCATAACCAAAACTCAACATAATCCTCCTTCCGCTATGCCCATACTAGAATCTGCTAACACCATTGTCGAATATATCACCCAATTCATATAAAATAAACCCAAATTCTGGAGAGTTTTGTGCATTAAATCTTGCATGCTGGTAAATTGTCATGTACCATGTGAAGATATTTCCTAAGTCAAGGGGTGGAGAATTCCCCAGTTCCCCCCCCCCTCCCCCAACTCACTATCACCACACACTACCACCCCCATTTTGGATACCTTGTTTTTTTTATTAACTGGAACACTTATTTTTATTTATTTTAATGGAATTTGATAAATTAGTTTTTTTTTCAATTGATGAGGATGTTGTTCAAGATGTAATTATGATATTCAGAGTCAATTAAAGACCATAGAAATGCTTATATTGTATTTTTTAGTTGATAAAATTTGTAGTATTAAAATGTTGAAGTTGCAATAATCAAATATGTGTTAACATTGTATAAGGGAAGATGTTAGAAGCATCAACATTTTAGTCAAGTCTTACTCCACACCAAGTAAAATTGTGTGACAAGAACCCAAAAAGTGTACACATAAATGTAATGAACTATTGTGTTTGCAAAATATAGCAAACAATGATATGATTAGTAAAACAAGGGAAGTTGCAAGGCAACAAGTCCCTGCCTTGGGAGGAGCTTGGAAAAAAGAGAGTATAGTGAATGGTGGATATATGGAAAACACTAATTAACTCTTGTTCCTTGCAGCTTGCCCCATTATACGTTGCATGAACACATGGAATTGGATTTCTTATTGATTAGAAGGTAATCCTTCACTGCATTCCTAGGGTAACCAAGTTTACTTATTTATGGCGTGCCAACTTGGCTATGGCAAGGAGAGTATTAAAATACTGAAAAATACCATGGGTCCCAATGTTCCAGGCAGACCATTTTCCGGGCATTATGTTTGAAAGCAAGTCAAGTTCCTTAAACAATTTTCCATTTCGATTGGTTGATATCCTCGTTGCACCTAGCCTCTCATAAAGGAGATGTAGAATTTAAGACTAGAGTATCTAAGTAAGGAGCAGGTCAGCTGCCAGGTGCATGTGTCAGTATTCTCAAAGAAATTTCTCAAAGATAGCTTGACCCAACCCCTTTTACTTTAGGAATGTTTGCATTAATTTTTCTTGGAGTAATGAGAGATATCATAATGATGTTTCATTTCTTGCTTGAGAGTTCATTCACTAGAGAGAGCATTGTAATCCATGGAGTAAAAACCATGATACTTATGGAAATACAATAAATTGGAACGTAATATGATAGTACTTCCTGACGACACATCAATGATAGAGTGCCTCACTGTGGGTCGGACTCGCCATGGTCACATGGAATAAGGGACACTAACTATCTTTTGAACACTAATTTACTTAATCACCTACAAATTTTCTATAGAGAAGGAATGCAACTCGGAAAGAAGCACTGGAACAAGAAATATGAATAGAATGAATGCTCAATTATCCATGAAATAATCAAGTTGTGGCCATTGGAGTAGCACTTCTTCTATCCTAGTTTCATATACATATTACAACACTCACTGAACAAGTTCAAGATCTCATTAAAGCAAATTTTGGAAGAGACGAGGTATGTTGTAGAAATTGTAAAGTGGAGGAGTGTCATGTTAACTAGTGACCTCTACATCAATGACCTATACATCAACGAGGAATGGTATAGGGTCGTATAACTATCGCATTTGGTAAGATAAACATGTTGACAAGAATCTTAGGACCACATATTTAATTTATATTATTAAATTAAATATTAATGTATGAAATGTAATCTACTTTTATGTGTTTGTGTTTATTTTTCGTACATCCCTCTACAAATGTCATATCTATTAATATGCCCTACACATTGTCAACATGTAGGAGGGCAGCGATGGTATGGATTCCTTACCAACTTTTTGACTATTACCCAACACCGAGGCACCGATACCAGAGGCCACGCTCTCCTTGCTTAGTAATTACACCTATACTTACAACAGAACTTGTCAAATATTTTCTCATCCCCCATCACTAGCCTTCACTCTCGTTTCTCTTGCAAGGTGGTAAGACCTAAACGGATGTTTTCCTCATTTTCACTTATATGAGTGTGGTTTTGATTGTTCCCATGTCTATGTTATTTGAATTGTAACGTGCCTAGTGAATTTATTAAAGCTTATATTAATTTTATTTTCCACTGTTCAGAAGTTGTCTACATTCTTGTTTTCTTGGAAATCTTTGCTGACATTTCCTTTTTCAAACTACAAGAATGCTAAATTTTATTTAAAGCATGCAAATATAAAGTTTTTCTTTGGATTTTATTTTAGGTTTGGGTTATTTATATTTTGTAAGGAGTGAAATCTGTTAGAGCATTTAATGGAAATCGAAAGAATGTCTTGTTGTGATGTGTTTTGTCAGCACGAATGAAACCTAAAAACTAAAATTTCCTTGTTGTTTCATATGGACTTGTTCATGGTGTTTGCGAGGTCTGACATGAGGGTGGTGTTGTGGTTGCAACATCTCTACATAGAGCGCCAAACTCATTAACGTAATTATACATTCTTTGTTTTCCATGCATTTCAATTTAAATTTTGTTTTCCCTACATTTCCATTTAACTGTTGTGTCATGAGACATAAGTTGTTCCTTTTGACAGGCCAATGTTCCTGAATACCAAGAGGACGTACCATCCCAACAACATCAAACAAAAGTGAAAATATGGGGTTTTTGCAAGGTACTAGTGTTTCTACCAATTTATGCCTTGATTAATTTGAAATGAAATGACATATTGGGACTACTTATTAACGTCTAAACATGGAAGAGACCATTTAGGGCTAGGGGTGGAGGTTAGGTTGGAATTTAACCAACAATAATAGGAGCAAAGACTAGAGGATCAAAGCCCATGAAGCAACTGTCTTGGGTAATTTGGACAGTTAGACAGTTGTATAAAAATGCCAAGTTGCACAATTGGAAAAATGGCGGGCATAACATGTGACCGCAGGCACAATCTAGATGTCGTGGAAAGCATCTACAATGTGGTTCAAGCATCCTATTGTGAGAATAATAAGCATCCAACATTCCAACAAACATGTGTTTGTGATATCTACAAAATCCAGCATCCAGTGAACAAGTGTTTCTGAAATATGCAAAAATAAAATGAAACCAGGAGCTGAAATCTGCAAAAACCGAATGAAGCAGGGCTCCTAGCAAGCAACGATATAGGGTTCATTGTGGAGCCTTCCATTGGCCTTACATTGGGTACTTTTGGAGTTGCTGAGGTCTCCATAGAAGGGAGTGGTGTTGTTAAGAAGCAATAGAAGAAATGTGTGAAGCAGATCATGAAGTTGTGTGCAACATCAGCTAAAAGATGAGCTTATGCTTTTGGATAATGATGAGGCAAAGGGGCTAGCCCTGGTGGAGAATACACCTAAGATGATGGAGTCATAAAATTTAGTAAGTATCAATAGCCCCCCAAAAAATTTAAGATGTCGTGTTTACTATTTTGATATTTTGATTTATTTTTTGAAATTTTGATGTTGTGAACAATTATGTAAACTCATAAATGGAAATTGAATTGATCATTCTGCATAAAATTAGAAAAAAAGAGTCACAAAATTATCAAAATGTTGTGAATTAATATCTCGAAAAAAAGAGATATCACAGGTAGAATGCCTTAGACCTTCATATTGGTTCAGTAATTTCACCTTAAGAAGGAGACCTACATCTTGGAGAGAGGTTGTGAAAGAGAGGTTGATTTCACAAGCAGAACGTCTTTGACCAAATGCAAACCTGCATTTTGGGGAATCAAAGTTGACGCCATAGGTTAATCCCCTCAAATATAAAGGCGGTGAAAACAGGTTCGATGAACAGTTCCGATAAATATTGGCGGAAGCCAAAAGACCTCAGTTTGCCACTTGTATCTTCATGCATCACCATGCCACTTATTTTGTTTTCATATATCTCTCTAGATCACAAAAAAAAACTATATTAATCTCGAACATTAAATGCTAGAAAACTAATGCTAACATTAAAACATAGAAGCATTATGTTACATAAGTGTTGTGCAATTTAGGAAATATATTCTAAGCTTACAACCTCTCTGCCTCGGGAAGAGGCCAAAACCATGAAAAAAAAAAAAAAATACATTGTCATCCTTAAAGTTTGGTTAAGTTTCGTTATTTCTGACACTAACTGAGCAAAACTAATGTAAACTGCACATTTTCGATTACTATAGTCTGTGTTGTGCTTGCGATAGGGACTAATAATGCACAACAATAACTTAACACCTAAGTGCAATTGAAAATGCGCCAATAATAGATATAATTTTAATTGTAACATATCTATGTATGTGTAAACTTAGCAAAGGAGAGATTTAAATTAGAAATTGTTATCGCTTAAATGTACATATTATTATTAGTATTGAATGAGCCGTAATGTTGGTAAGGATTAAAGAGATGCAAGAATGCTATGACCCTAATCATATGAGAGAACAATTGTGTGAGATGGACCTTGCAAACATTAAATCTAAGAGAGAGAAAATGAGATTATAGTGACTAGGAATCTATAAATGCTATGCTAGAAATAAGGAACATAAATCCAGTAGCCCAAACAAGATTCCCGAATAAGGACATCCACACCCAAACAGATAAACTGTTCATACCAAAAGGATTGTATCCATTAATAAGTTGTGAATAATTTAACCATAGATAATCTCTTGACCATCCCATTAAATAAGTGGAAGACTCATTAATTGCGCTACATTACCCTGCCATAACGTTATATACTTCCAATGCCAATAGAAAGTAACCCATCCAATAGTATTCAACATCCAGAAGTAGTTCTAGTTGGTGGAGCTACTCTCGGACGAATTTTCAATGTTCTTGGAGAACCTGTCGATAATTTGGGTCCTGTAGATGCTCGCATAACATCTCCTATTCATAGAACTGCTCTCGCCTTTACAGAGTTGGACACAAAATTATCCATCTTCGAAACATGCATTAAAGTAGTAGATCTTTTGGCTCCTTACCGCCGTGGGGGAAAAATCGGTTTATTTGGAGGAGCTGGAGTGGGTAAAACAATACTTATTATGGAGTTGGTCAACTGGAACAATAGACCAATTCGAGTCCCCCAAAATGCTGAACGATTTGATCATTTCGATCATTTCGAATCTTTCGGATTTTATAGAGATACCTATAAAATACTGCAAAGAGGGATTTCCGAATGATCAATTTGGGTATGGGTACCATATCTCTGATCATTGGCAGGAATTGGAACACAAAATCTATTCATACCTTGGTTCTTGTTCCGTTGTCTTTTAATTAATAATTTAATTGGTTGATTTATCATTCTTATTGTTAAATATACATATAAAATAAGATGGATCAAATAATTAAGAGAGATAACTTTAAAAGGTGAATCTTGTTCATATTGATAAAAACAATCATTGCCTTATTCCTTGAAATAAGTTGGTTGATGTGCACATAAACTTGACCAACTTGATTTCACTACTCATTGGTTGTATTCTGATTTTTTATTGTTTAAGATGTATTTTTTGAATGCATAAATGGATTCAACACCCTAAATAATCCATGTGGCAGTGGAATTGTGCATAGTTGATAACTCAAACTTGTGATTCCAACAAATCTCTGCTATACTTTTGACAAACTTGACTATAAAATATGCCTGAAAAAATACTCCAAAATATAGAATAGTTAGACTATAACTTTATAAAATAAAATAGAAATTATTATATAAAGAAATTAAAATAAGAAAGGTAAAACTTAAATATAAAATATTTCCAAAAAATTGATATTTAGATGTGTGTAAGAAAATGATAATTTTAAATATTTATATTTGTATAATTTTTTACTTTTAAAATTTATTGTGTAGAACCTATTTTAAATGAATCGATTTGAAAACTTTAAATGCTTAATAAAGTAATTGCTAACATTAATTCACTATAGTATTAGAATAAATCTCTAAATAAATATAAAAAATGAATTTATAATTACTTATACCAAACAAAAATATTTACTTATTTTATATATTATAAAATATATAGTAAATTATGTTTTATGAACTCGTTTAGATATAATTATCAAGTGTCAAAAGAGATCAAATCTCTTCAGATATAAATATCTTTTAAAGTGAAAAGATCTTGGCTTATTCAGAATTAAGATGGATCTAGGTTGGTTTAATTCCCTACTAAATAAATCATATTCCATATGAATATCATGGGTTCTCATAAAGCTCAAAAACCACCAGTAATTTGACAAGGTCAAATTTACCTTAACTACTCAATAACAATTAATAAAAATAAAAATAATAACTCATATCTTTTTATGTTTGTTTTATTTTTATTGAGTAAAAATATTTAAAAAAATTACATTACAACATATCTACTATTAAACTAAAAAGCTCCACACAAATATTAATTTAATAATTATAAATACTTAATAAATTTGAAATTAATATAAATTTACAATAATATTAAAATAAATCTCCATATAAATATAGAAACTGAATTTATGATTACTGCCACTTCAAACTAAACTATTTACTTATTTCATATATTATAATATACTAGAAAATCACAATCTATAAAATATTTGACTAATTTAACAACTTTTTAATGTTTAACAAATTTGAGATTAATATAAATTTGTCATAACATTAAAACAGAATGTTTATTTATTAATATATATATTATAGTATATAGAGTAAATGATATTCATATAAAATATTTGATCAATTTGATAACTTTGAATGTTCAATAAATTTAAAGTTAACATGAATTTACCATAATGTTAAAATATATTTCCATATAAAATTGAAAATCTAACTTATAACATTAAATGGAAATATTTTATTATTTCATATATTATAATACGAGCAAATGGTACCCGATAAAATCACGAGGGTTCCACATAAAATTGAAAATCCAACTTATAACATTAAACGGAAATATTTACTTATTTCATATAGAATACATTATAATACATAGCAAATGATAAACGATCACGAGGAATAGAAGGTTTTTAATAAATAATGCAATAAATGTTTGAGTAAATAAGCTGAGCACGTTGATGATAAGAATTCAAATTAGTTACGATAAAAATTCATGTACTAATAAGTATTATAAAATTGTGAAAATAATAACTGAAGATTGAAATGATGGGTGAAGGGTCTAACGTTGTTGGATAGGATATTAATTTTATACATTTTATCTGAAAAAAATTCTTCAAATATGAATATGATAATAGAATAGATAATCTAATAAATTACATCAAAGTGATTAAAAATAGATATTAAAGAGGGCATAAAATGTCTTTTGCTTTATTATTAATTAAAACATTTTTTGGAATTTGATAAATTATTATTTTTTAATTAATCATAATGTTTTTTGTGATAATTATTATATTCAAAGTGAATTAAAAATTATAGAAATGTAGAAATGTTAAGATTGCAAGAAAAATTTTGAGGTTTAAAATGGGCCACTTAAGTAAACTATAAAATAATAGTGGAAATAATAAAATAATATAAGATTACATCATCAAATTTTAGAAGGGAAAAAGAAAATACTATTTTTTCAATTCGTATTTTCAATTTATCTCTCTATGCGTTTACTCAAATTTTGATCGGGAACACTCGTTGGATGCAAAATTTGATTCCTCATCCAAGGAGTACCCATGTTGCATACTTTAGATGGACACTGTTACCCGAAAAATGATAAATACATGAAAAATGAGTACCCTATTTTTTCATCTATTACTCATTTTTCGTGTAGCAAGGTCCATCTATAAAAATAGTGAATCATCCCTCATGGTTGACATCATCATCTTGAATCCTATTGGTTCTTATAAAGTTTATTTTGGTTGTACATTTTTCTTAGGAGGCTTATTTTAGACTTCAAATTTTCTCTTAAGTTTAGTTGATAAATTTTATAATATTAAAATATTGTAGTTGTAATAATTAATTTTGTACTAAAATTATATTAGGGAAGATGTTGGAAGCATGGATATTTTAGTTAAGGCTTAATTCACATTAATTGAAATTATGAGACATGAACCCAAAAAATGTACACTTAAAAGCAATGAACCATTGTGCTTGCAAAACATAATAAATAGTGGTATAATTAGTAAATGAATGCATAATAATAATTTAAAAACCTAAGTGCAATTGAAAATATGTTCGTAATAGATATAAGTTTAATTGCAACTGTTGAAAATTTTCAGCAAGAAATTCTCAATTTGATTTTTCTTTTATTAAATTGAGAAAATTTTGAATTCCACATCAACACACAAGTTGGATGGAACTAACTGAGGTGACATGCTTTTGTTACCCAGTTACCTCAGTAAATTCGAGTTGGAGTTCACTTAAGCATGTGTGATTGCTAATCTGTAGCAATCAAGGTTAGTTATTTCAACTTGTTTTCAGTTAAACTAGTTCTAATTGTTGGAGGAACTAGTGGAAGGTCAGTTGTGTAGTGGGACTTTAGTCTAACCCAGTGATCATCCTGTTAACTGATCAATCAACCCAAAATATCTAGTGCATGCAGAGATTTCGAGTTCCACAGTCGTGGTGGAGATTCCAAGGTAGTGTAACATCAATTGTAGACTAGACTTGAGTGTACAGGAGTTGCATGTAGTCAGATGATCAACCTTGGGAATTTCGCAATCAATTTGAGGAATTTCCTAAATAATAGGGGCCTAATTTCTCAAGGAATTGCGTAAGTAAATAGGGGCTCAAGTAGAGACCAAATATGACAAAGTCAGGGTCAGAGCTTCTCAATGAGCAGAGAGATAGGTTATTCAATTGCAGGTTGAACTCGGATTGAAATAGCAATTGTAATACATCATTATTCATAAAATTAATGCAAGCAAACAAAGGGGTTTTTAATAGATTTCTTTCCCCCAGAAAAATATTGTGTGCATGTGTTTTATTTCTCATTGCATGTTTTTTATTATTGTTCTAAACTGTGAATTTAATTCCGCGGAGCAGTTGAGTAGGTTTGTGTCTTGTGATTTTGATTAAAATTTCATGAGAAGTTGTAAATCTTCATCATAATTTCTACATGGTATCAGAGAGGGATTCACATTAGAGCAGGAATTCAAAGTTGTTCCTCAGGAGGATCGAATTTGCAGTTCAGTGTAGCAGGATCTCTACAGAGTTGGAAAGATGACCTTAAACGAGTTGAGGCTAGAGTATACCTTGGAAGGCAGCTCTAATTTCATTGCGTGGAAGGATCACATGGAGGCGGTATTGGATTACAATGGATTGCTAGAATATGTCAAGAAAAACATTGAAAAACCACATGCATCTGATGCCCATAACCTTGCTCAGTGGAATAAAGATGTAGCCAAGGCGAGGAGAATACTCTTTATTCATCAAATTAATGCAAGCAGGCAAAGGGGTTTTTAACAGATTTCTTTCCCCTGGAAAAATATTGTGTTCATGCATTTTATTTCTCATTGCATGTTTGTGATTGTTATTATAAATTGTGAATTGATTTCCACAGAGAAATTGAGTAGGTTTGTGTCTTGTGATTTTGATTAAAATTTCATAAGCAGTTGCAAATATACATAATAATTTCTACATGGTATCAAAGCGAGATTCACATTAGAGTAGGAATTCAAAGTTGTTTCTCAGGAGGATCGAATTTGCAGTTCAATGTAGTAGGATCTCTATAGAGTTGGAAATATGACCTTCAACGGGCTTAGACTAGAGTATACCTTGGAAGGCAACTCTAATTTCATCGCATGGAAGGATCACATGGAGGCGGTATTGGATGACAATGGATTGCTAGAACATGTCAAGACAAACATTGAAAAACCACATGTATCTGATGCCCATAACCTTGCTCAGTGGAAGAAAGATGTAGCCAAGGTGAGGAAAATAATCTTGGAGGGAGTACGTGATCACATTGTCTCAAATATCCACGGAAAAGAAACTTTGTTTGCAATGTGGAAAGCATTGACATAATTGTTCGAGAATAGTAGTAACCACAGGAAGCTGGCGCTCAAGGATAAACTTTGAAATATCAAGATGCATAAGAATGAAACTCTTATGTAGTATCTGATTAGGTTCACAAAAGTTCATGATGAACTTGGCGGGGTTGGTGTTAATGCTGCAGAAGATGACTTGGTAAGCCTAGCCCTTCTAGGCCTTCCTAAGAGATGGCATAACTACCAATATTCAGTGAATGGAAGGGAGAAACTACCGATTTTGGAATGCTTATGGTCTAATTTGGTATAGGAGGAAATAAGGTGGAATACCAAAGATGGGACTTCATCCAAGGGAAAGGATGAAGAAAAAATTGCATTGGTTGGAAAGGGAAAGAAGGGAAAAGGGATTAAATTTCAAACCAAATCAGAATCTGGATAAGGAGGCAAGAAGAAATATTTTTCTAGAATTAAATGCTTCAATTGTCATAAATTCAGGCACTATGCCATGAAGTGTCCACGCAAAATGTCGAGCAAGAAGACATTAGGAGGAGCAATAGGTGAACCTTTTCCTTCATAGTTCAAGCTTGATTTTACCCTTATATCATGCATGGCAAGCACAACGATGGGGAGCATGTGGTACTTGGACTCAGGTGCATTGTTCCACATGACAGGGTGTAGAGATTTTTTCAGTGACCTTGAGGGAAAGATTTTCATATGCACATTGAGGTAGGGGGCGATGGAAGGTACAACACGACCGAGATTCGTACAATCACCTTTCAGAGGGAGTCAAGACCCCCTCTCAGGCTCAAGGATGTTATGATTGTTCCGAGCCTAAAGAAAAATATTATCTATGTTGCATTTTTGAAAGACCGTGGTTATGATGTGATCCTTAGCAAAGGAAAAGCATTCCTAAGACACATACCCATGGGATAGTTGAAGCAGATCAAGGTTCGTGTGATGAACGTGTATAAGCTAGATGTGGAATTTTATGTTGCATTAAGCACTAAGGTGGAGAAAATGCAGGGTTGCAATGTCGGTGAACTTTAGCACATAAGAATTTTCCATTTGCATCATGGAACTTTGAATATTATGCAAAAAATAACCACTGACATCCGTAAAGGAGCACTTGAGTATCAGGATGTATGCAAAGGATGTACCTTGGGGAAGTACACAAAATCCACATTACATGATCGGGACAACAAAGCACATGCAGTTTTGGAAAGGATCCACTCTGATGTCCATGGGCCTTTCTCAAAATCCTCCACTGCCAGACACAAATGTTTTTCCATTTTTATTGATGAATTCTCATGGAAGTGTTGGATATTCTTCATGCAGAAGAAAGATGAGACATTCTCCAAGTTCGTAGAATTCAAGGCACCAGTTGAGAAAGAAACTGACAAGAAGGTGAAGGCTCTCGGGAATGATAAGGGAGGTGAGTATGTGTCGAATGAATTTAAAAATTTCGGTGTGAAATAAGGCATTCAACGAGAGTTGACAACATCCCACAACCCACAATAGAATGGGGTGGCTGAGAGAAAGAATCATAGCATTGTGGGAGTTGTGAGGGCTATGTTGCATGACCAAGGCCTACCACTGCATTTGTGATAAGAGTCATGCAACACAACAATCTATTTGCCAAATCACGGTCCTGATCGGATTCCAGGAATGATTACATCGAAGGAGGCTTTCTTAGGGAGAAATCCAGATGTGTCGCACTTCAGGGATTTTGGAGCCTCTATCTACTACCATGTCTCCAAATAATCACGGAAGAAGCTTGAACCGACAACAAAATTGGGGGCAGTTGTGGGTTACACAGAAACTCCTCACAACTACCTTGTGTACTTGTCATCCCTCATACTGGAAATTGTGCGAAGGGATGTATATTTTGATGAGGAGAAAGAAATGCAGTGCTCTCTTGAGAGGAGCTTAAAATCCCACCAAAGGAGGATATTTTAGCTCCAATGGAGGATCCTCAGGAATTTTTGGACTAGCCACAAATTGAGGAGCAGAGAGTGGAAACATCCACTCAAGAGGAACCATCTAGATAAGGTAGAAAAAGGAGCAGGGAAGTTGATGGACTTGTGCAGGGTGTGAGGGAGAATGTGGGAGCTCCTTCAAATTTGTGCAGGCAGAGAAGGTCGCCTAAACGATACACTCGATACATGGCTATAATGACTGAGCTTATAGAGACTGAGCCATCCTCTTTCGAGGAAGCAGTGGAGAAAACTGTATGGGTTGATGCAATGGTGGAAGAGTACGAATCCATTGTAAAGAATAGTGTTTGGGAAGTGGTCCCAAGACCAATAGATAAATCAGTTATGGGTCCGAGATGGATCTTCAAGGTTAAGCAGGTAGCAGGCAGAAGAATAGAGAAATATAAGGCCAAATTTGTGGCCATGGGATACTCTCAAGTTGATGGAATTGACTATGAGGAGACCTTTGCACTTGTAGCAAGGTACTCATCCATTAGATCAATTCTTGCTCCGATTGTGCAAATGGGGTGGAAGATCAACTAGATGGATGTAAAAACAACATTTCTCAATGGGGTTATTGAGGAGGAGGTGTGCATCAAGCAACCAAAAGGTTTTGAGACATTTGATCGAGAGTCTCATGTGTGAAAAATCAAGCGAGAATTATACGGTCTCAAACAAGCACCTTGTGCTTAGCACATCAGGATCAATAGGTATCTCACTAGCTTGGGCTTCACCAAAAGTGAAATGGATTTAAACCCCTATCACATCTTGGTAGAAGGTAAATTTCTTATTATTGTCTTATATGTTGATGATTTTATTTTAATCAATGATGAAAAACTGATCAGATCTTACAAGGAGGACCTTGCAAGGGAATTTGAAATGAAGGACATGGGTTTATTGCACTACTTCCTCGAGTTGTAAGTATAGGAAGGCGATGGGAAACTATTTGTGTCTCAAGGCAAGTATGCTAATGAGATAATACATAGACTCTGCATGGAGAGTTGTAAGCCCATGGAGACACCTCTAGCTACCAACTGAAGGAAGGAGGATGCCACTTCAGGTGAAGAAATGGGTGCTACCATTTATCGACAACTAGTGAGTTCACTGATAGATCTTGCGAAAAAATGACCATATATGTGCTATGTAGTCAACCAACTAATTCAAGCTATGGTTAGGACAACCAAATTATATTGGAAGTCAGCTAAGAATGTTTTCCAGTACCTTAGAGGCACCACCTAGTTTTGACTATGGTACAAATGGACAAAGGGAGTGAAGTTGTGTGGCACAAATGCAGATTGGGCGAGGAGTCCATCATACAGAAAGAGTACATCAGGTGGAATGTTTAGTGTTGGGTCCACAACTATTTCTTAGTACAACAGGAAGAAAATATATGTGGCACTCAATTCGATAGACGTAAAATACATGGTTGCAAGTCAAGCAACATGCGAGGTGATCTAGATGAGAAATATAATTATGGGATTGTTTGATCAGATGATGAACCCAACTTTGATATACTATGATAATCAGAGTTGCATCAAGCTCCATGAGAATCTTGTATTTCATGAATGATCCAAGCATATAGATATTCGATATCACCATTTACGGGACTGTGTGCGGAGGCATATAATGTTGCTACAATACATTCCGACATAGGAAAAAGATGCATACATTTTGACAAAGGATTTTTCAAGAGGTAAGTTCGAGTTCCACAGGTGCAGGATAGGGGTGGTTGATAATCCCTTTCTTGTTGAGAGGGATTGTTGAAAAATGCAGTTAGAAATTTTGAATTTGATTTTGCCTTGATTAAAGTGAGAAAATTTGAATTTCCACATCAACAAACAACTTGGATGCAATTAACTAAGGTGAAATTTCTGTTGTCACCCATTTAGCTCAGTAACTTCGAGTTAGAGGAGTTATATTTCAGTTAAACATGTGTGCTTGCTAATCTGTCGCAATCAAGGTCAGTTATTTCAAGTTGTTTTTAGTTAAACTAGTTCTAACTGTTGGAGGAACTAGTGGAAGGTCAATTGTGCAGTGGGACTTTAGTCTAACTCAATGATCATCTAGTTAACTAACCAATTTACAAAAAATATCTAGTGCATGCAGAGAACTTGAGTTCCCCAGATGTGGTGGAGATTTCGAGGTAGTGTAACATCCGTTGTAGACTAGTCTGAGTGTACAAGTATTGCATGCAGTTAGATGATTAAACTTGGGAATTGCACAATCAATTTAAATAATTTCCTAAATAATAGGGGTCTAATATCTCAAGGAATTACCACGGATAAGGGTAACAATAGGAGTACTAATGACAATCATCTCCCCCATGCCCATGAGGACGAAGATCTCCAGCGCAGGTCCTCACCTGATGTGGATCCTCAAACTGATAACCATCTGCACAATACGAATGAGTTAATGCATGATGAAGATACGCTCGGACAATGTCACCCCCTTCAGGGTACCTCTCTGCAACAATCATCCTAAATGATGACTTTGATTGATATGTCAATCAACCATAAATCTTCACTCGAGCACACACAGGATAATGGTTATGGCACACATCCGCGTGTGAGGCTCAATCATGACCTTCCCCTTCGCATGTGTCACAGAACCTTTAAAAGGAAGGCTCAACAGCACAAAGAGACGCACAGTCAGTTCCTGCAGTTTTTCTTGTTGATTCAGTCCTTTCCCTTATGCGTCATTAGCCCGTTGCACAACCCTCTTCCTAGAACTGCACAACGCAAAAATTCTCTAGGCCGCGATTTATCCTACCCACGCTTGTCATCCCAGCTCCATATGTCCCCCTGGATCAATAGTTTGTGTGCACCCACTAGTTTGTGCTTCCCCACTCATCGTTTCCCATGTCCTCTTTCTTTTCCCCTGTTTCGTTCCTCTCCCCCTACCACGCATCCTTCCAGCACTATCACTCCTTTGCATTAGCAGGCCATGGCTCCTAGGTTGCGCCAAAGAAATACCTGTGGAGGGCAGAGAGGGGCACTCCCTGGTCATTACCACTGTGGGACGGAAAATCATCTGGAGTCTGTTGAAGGCTCCTCCTCAGGAAATTATGCTAGACAAAGCCCTAGCTCGGATCAGGAGGAGGAGGTACTCGAGAAAGCTGCGCAGAGAGGTCAATGTGGGCCACAAAAGTCTACCATTGTGCACCAGGCGCACCTCCCGCCTCACAAGGTTGAACCTCTGCCGGCTCAGGAGGACGAGGGGGATGATACAAATGTCTGGATTTTGGACTCTGATGGTAATTGGACGCGCGTCCCTGATGAAGAAGACTCGAAGGCTCCCATCCTCTGCGCACCGATCCCAAAACCTACGCATCCACCCACTGACACTGAGGAAGCGGTTGCGCAGGCGTATGCCTGCCCTATAGTGGAGGAAGAGCCAGATAATAATGATGAAACTGAAGACTAAGGACTGCGAATCAGCTCAATTCCTCCTTGTTTTTTGTCAAGCATGCTATTATCATGGCATCTAAAGTTATACTTATTCTCCTACCTATTTTGTAATTTGCGGATACATCAGCGCTACTGCACATTTTGTACTTTCCTGTTTCAAGCATTTTTCGGGCTGGTTTCCTCCACGGAGATAGCCCCAAAAATGCGCAACTAAGGCTGGGATTGGTTAAGCGCAACTTGCCAAACCTTCCTGTAGTATATGTCTTGTTTCTTTTTGAATTAATATAGATTAGCCTAATTTACCAAAAAATATATATATATCTCAAGGGATTACACAAGGAAATAGGGGCTCAAGCAGAGGAAAAATTTGACTAAGTCTGGGCCAGAGCTTCTTAGTGAGAAGAGAGATAGGTTATTCACTTGCAAGTTGAGCTCAGATTGAGGTATCAATTGTAATACATCTCTATTCATCAGATTAATGTAAGCAGGCAAAGGGTTTTTAGCAACTTGATTTCCCTTGGAAAAATATTGTGTGCATGTGTGTTATTTCTCATCGCTTATTGTGATTGATGTTATAAATGGTGAATTGAATTCCGTAGAGTAGTAGAGTAGGTTTGTGTCTTGTGATTTTGATTAAAATTTCATGGGTTGTTGCAAATCTACATCATAATTTCTACAACGACATGTGTGTGTGTGTAAACATAGCTAAAGAGAGATTTAAATTAGAGATTGTGAATAAAAACATTACATATTGCTTAAAAGTACATATTGTTGTTAATATACAATGAGTTACAATGTTGGTAAGGATTAAAGAGATGTAAGAAGCTTACAACTCTAGTTATGTGAGAAAACAATTGTGTGAGCTTGACCTTGCAAAGATTAAATCGAAGAGAGAAAATGAGAACATAATAGTTGTGCATATTCGCGTGATTAGGAATCCCCAAATGCTATGCTAGTTCATACCTTGATTCTTGTTCATGTTTATTTTAATTAATAACTTAATTGGTTGATTTATAATTGTTATTGTTACATATAAACATAAAATCAGAAGGATCAAATAATTAAGAGAGGTAGTCTTAAAAGGTGAACCTTGTGCATATTGATAAAAACAATCATTGTCTTATTCTTTGAAATTAAGTTGTTTGATGTGCACATAGAATTGGTCAACTTGATTACACTATTCATTGGACATATCAAAACTCTAGTTTGTGGCATCTTTTTGTATACAATAATGAGTTGTCACTAAAGTGGTGTATTAAATTTTGTGCTAATCCATAGGTTGAATTGACACAATGTGGATCGAGCATTACATTTGGAGCAATTGTGCATTGAAGATCAAGTAGTATATGTCTGTAAAAAATCAATCATGAAAATGGATGAGGGCTGCTTGCATATGAAAGTAGTCTGAAAAGTCTTATGAAGGTAAACTTACACATATTTTTTGGCATGTTAATGATAAGAAACTTGGCATTGCACCAATCCACATATTATAAATAAAATACCTTCAAAGTTTCTTTTCAATAAATAATGTAAATGAAGTGCATAAATGATGGAAACACCTTTTAAAACTCATGTCACACACATGCATAACATTGTCCCTTCATCCACCTTTCCGAGGGTGAATTCCTTTCACATACATGCATACCATTATCCAACCACCCACCTACTTGGGGGTAAAGGTGTACATTGTTATGTTACAAACCATAAGGAGTTAAAACCATTCTACATAAAGCTTTTTCATAAAGGAATCCAAATTTAGTACATGGGAAAGTTTTAAGGTCTTCTCACACAAATGAAAACCTCACTACTACCACCACCCATCCTCTCAAGTGTAAGTATGTGTCCAAATTGTGAAACACGCGCACACATTAACCCCCACTACCTATTCACATGTGAGGTACATGTGTGCATGTATGTAAGACTTGCAAGATGCACACCTTCACCCTCCACCAATCACCGACTCAAAAACAAAAATATGCATATATGTGTGAACACAGATAAGGGTCACAAGAGAGAGAGAAAAAGGGAATCTGCAGTTGTGGAGCAAGAGAGAGAAAAAGAAAGGGGGTGAACTAGTGGAGAGTCGAGGCCACCAAGGGAGAGAGAGGCCAACAATTATAAATAGAGCAAGGAGGTTTAGTAGCATCCTACAGGTTGTGGCCTGTGAATTAGGGGGTGATGCATCCCTCAGTTATAACTTAAATCTTGATGTAATTAATATTTCTTTTAACGAAAGAAAAAGACAATTACTAAACGCGTGAACACAGACATACACACCTTCAATCCTCACTTACATACACACCTTCACTGACCGATCTCTTAAAATATAAAAATGTAAATATATATATCAAAAAATTATAATAATAATAAAAGTAACTCCCATGATAATAGAGATCAAAATTTATATCGATCATGCCTTCATTTATCTATATCAATTTAAATTGCTCATAAATATGATACAACTCCTTATATATCAACATCGATTGAAAGAACTAACACCGGCTAACTTACTTGCCCATTGCATATTAGTTGTATACAAAAGATAAGATAATGACTAATATACCTTATAAAACGAGTAATCCAAATGCATCTAACGTTGTGTGCATATTAGTTGTATACAAAAGATAAGATAATGACTAATATACCTTATAAAACTAGTATTCCGAATGCATCTAACGCTGTGGACCTCTCAATGTGATATACAACATTGACTTCTCACCTAGAGAAAGCAAATTAGAAAACATGATGCTTTATAATCCCTTGATTAAAGGCTCGAGAAGTGGCATACCATTGTGGTACGATATTAATCTCCCAAATATGTGTACTTCTACTTTAGACCTTTAATAATATAATTAATAACATAGTGACTTCTACTTTAGACCTTTAAGAAAATAAATTAATAATATAATTTTTAACATAGTGACTTCTACTTTAGACCTTGATTGAAGGCATGAGAAGCGACACTACACACATAAAGGTAACGTAAACAGCGTTGTTGCATGAATTTAATGTCTCAAAAATGGGGCAAGAGATCTTTGTACCAAATTTAAATCACTTGACAATTTCTTGTACCTTTTCATATTATGATAAATTTTAACTAGAAAAGATCATGACATTGAGAATCTAATGCTTTTCAATGGCAATGTCTTTCAACTAATAAATATATGTCCTTACAAAGCTTATAATTTTGTCTTTGATATAGATAGATTTGAATGTATCTTTGACATTTTTTTAAGTAATAATATTTTATAATAATCCAAATACATGTTGCAATTTTTTAATAAAAAATTAAATATATAAAAGAAAAAAATGTATATATTAAAAAGCAAAAAGAAATGGAAGGTAACTTTCATCATGCTATAAATTTTTTTATTATGTCATGGCATAATTATTTAGAGAGTTTTGGTTGAAGGATAATTTTTAATTAGAGTTAAAGATATTGACATATTAAGAAATGAATAGAGTATACATTATAGTTAAAGTTAAATTGACTTTTTTTTAATAGAGAATATGAAGTAGATATTTTGATATAATTCTAAAAGTATGTGAAAATTGATTTTTTTTTAAGAGTCATCCAATAATGAATATTATTAATGGATATTTGTTTGGAAGATAAAATGAATATATTTTTTAAATTGTTTTACGACACTTCCACAAAATATATCATGTTATATTAGACATTGGTAATCTATAAAGTCACTTTTCACTAAATGAGATTTTTTTAGTAGTGCTTGATCGCCAATAAAGAAAAAAGTAGTGATTCATAATATAATCGTACATTATGAAGCCTTTGTGTCAACCTCATCTCTAAGTCTAATGGGGTTTACCTAGCATTCAAAATTAGTGGTACATCACCTTTTAATGCAACAAGGAATACAAGTTCTTTGAATTGTAGTTTTGGAGTGGTTTACCAAAGGACCAATGCTAATCTCTCCAAATTGGACCTTGTATCTAGGCATGCATCTTGAACAACTCCTATGAATGATTAAATCTTTCAAGTTCCCCAATAGAAAACATGTCCAAATTATGGAGAGCCTTCTAACAAACCTTGGTGGTTAGTTGGATTGAGATATTTTTGTTGGGCCTTAGAATAACAACAACAATGCTACATTCTTCATCCCATAACTTCAAATGCAAACTTTGGATTCATACTAACTTGAGAGGTACTAGGTACTATATGTGCATATTGCACGTGCATTTGATCTACAATGAGAATCAATAGTCAATATATTGACTAACTTGAAATATTCAATAAAGGGAAGTGACTACCAACTAATCATAAAAATATGAAATCTAAGTGCTAGGAAAGCTCAAAATCAATTGAAGGGAAAAACATCCAAAGCAAATTCAAGGGAGTTCAAGCAACTCAATGGCCAACCCTACTTAATTGTCAATGAAAAATTAGGGTGCAAACATGTATGAAGTAGACTAATAACCTACAAATCCAGGTGAGTTTATATGGGTTACTTGGTTAAAACAAACAAGTAGTCATGTTATAAATTCAATTACAACTATTAAAGAAAAATCAATCCTACTCATGCCTACTCTATTATAAAAGCTAAATAAGAATAATAAACCATGCAATCCCTTATGGAGCGAATGTGAAGTAAACCATGGTCTAACACACTCCTCTTTAGGCCTACCAACGTTTATAGATATAATAAAGCAAATATAAAAATGATGTTATTGGAATTCTGCTACTATAGAAATATTTATAGGAAAATATATAATCCTACAAGAAAATGTATAGGAAAATATAAAATACTACAAGAAAATGTATAGGAAATTGAAAAATGTTGTAGGTTTTGAATTGTCTACAAGGTGAGTAGTAGAACACAATTTTCTGATCTGATAATTACTACCTAATAATCTTCAATCGATTTATCTCATGCCACCAATATCATTGAGCAATTATACACAGAAAATATCAACAATAATTGTAGTGGAAACAACAAATATCATAAAAAGATAACCATGCACAATAGAGACAATATTTTTACCATGGGAGAAAACCCAACAAATTTTATTTATGATAAATTATTCTTCGGTAATTTTAACAAATCCAATTTTTCTAGAAATTTGTGTCAAGTACAAATCCAAATACGAGTCAAAACTTGGTCAAAGTAGAAACAAGTCAAAATTGGTCAAACTAGCCAAAATGCTCATAAATCAACATTGGTCAAACAATCATCCTACAATCAAAATTCGGCTTTGTGGATCCTTCGATCAACTGTAGTCAAATTCCTACACACATGTAGCCCTCTTGTAGCTCGGTCGACTCTGGTCAAACTCGAACTAAAACGGTTCAGTCAGCTAAGATCAAACTCGTTCACACAAAGAGAGAAACAACTTCGTCAAACAATTAACTCATCCTCCTTTTCTCCACATGTGTAGCTCTATAAGAGACCTCAAAAAGATGAAGAAGAAACTCACTTGCGTGGTAGAGCAAAAGAGATGTCACATTATCTATATATACTATTTGAATGGGGGTAAATTAACCCAAAGGGCACACCCTTTCATGAGTTAGGTCGACTTGTCTTCCTAGGCTAAATTGGTTCCCCAAAAGTAAATTTTAAGTTTAATTTTATTAGGTTGATTGTGGAGACCTCTTTGGCATACAAGAATACCTCACGATGCTATACAAAAATCACACTCCCTCTTAGTGAGGGAAGTATTCTCATTATTTACAACATATTTCTCCTTCGTTGAATTCTTTCCTCCATAAGAAAAGTTAATGAGCTTATTATGTTGATTCATTTCTATAGATCACCTTATTATGGAGAAGGAAATGTGAGTATCCTGGGCTATTTACCCTCAGACAAACCAGTGTGGCCTAGCCAAAGTCATTCACTTCAAGGAAAAGACCCTCTAGCGGAGGTTATAAAGGAGGTTTTTAGTGTTATAAAATTGGCCAAAATTGTCAAAAAAACATTTTCTACAACATTCGTTTACGGTTATAGAGGTTTTGGCAGAGCTTTTAACGAAATTTCAACACAACTAAAAAAACTGGGCTGGTGGTGGTTATTACAGATGTTTTTTTCATCGGTGCGCTACTAAGGTGTCAACGCACCGGTGTGTGTCATCTAGACGGTGGCCCGAGGCGGTCGAAGCTGCATGCACTGGGCCGTCAAGGTCTAAAACCGCGTTGGGCGCAGTGTTGGTGATACAATGCACGGGGCTGTTCTAATTGGTCTTGGGATTTGTGCGGTGCCCATAGGCCGTATCAACGCACCGGTATGTAGTATTAGACAAACACACTGATTGTTCTAATTCGTATTGGTATTTGTGCGGTACCCATAGGTCGTACAAATGCACCGGTGCGTAGTCTCACATAAATGCACCGGTGTGCAGTATCGCACAAATGCACCGAGATTTATAATTGGTATTGGTATTTGTGCGGTGGCCATAGGTCATACAAATGCACCGGTGCGTAATATCACATAAACGCACTGGTGCACAGACATATCACACAAACGAACCGAGATTTATAATTGGTATTGGTGTTTGTGCGATGCCCATAGGTTGTAGAAACGCATCAATGCGTTGTATCATACAAACGCACCGGTGTACAGTAACTGACACCCACTAGTGTTCATTTTGTATATTTTAGAAACATCGACCCGTGACAGTGCAATTATTGCGATTTTTTAAAATTCATTATTTATCAAAAGTCGACACATCTTATAACAGTATTTATATTAATTAATTTTTTATTAATGCATTTGAATGTAATGTTTGGATTAATTTGTTATATCATATCATAATTACTGTGATTTTTTAAAATTCATTATTCATCAAAAGACGACACATATCTTATAACAGTATTCATATCAATTAAATTTTTATTAGTGCATTTGAATGTGATGTTTCGATTAATTTTTTATATCATATCATCAAATTTCACATCTCTTCATTATAATATTTAATCATCCATAAATTTAATTAGTGGTGTTACATTTCACAGCGAGAATGAAGAACGCAATAGAATAAATTAAAACATATATATATAAGACAGACTTTGTCATACAAAATGGGACAGTTATTGTTATCCCTTTGTCTTTCAATTGGGACACTATGTCCATTACATTAAACAAAAAGTCTGATTTCACAGACAAATATTTCAAAAAATACAGCGCCTTGATTTGATATCCAAACATAATGATCATCATTCTTCGCTTGAACTGCTGTCACTGCTCGAACTACTTCCATGACTTGGGTTATTTTCAGAAATGTTTTTTTCACGATGTTGATTGTTTTCTTCTTCTTCACCTTCCATCTACAAACATAAAAATAAACTGTAATGAGTGTATATACATTGGTGAGAATAATGAAAATTGAAATATCAAATAATATACATCAATGTAAATCGAAAAGAAATGACATACCATAGCAACAATTGACTCATGAACTATACACATTCTTTCAAACCCATGTAGTATGTCATCTTTCAAGATTTCATCTGTTGGCATAGTTCCATACTTTGTTTCCTGCAAGTTTTATACCCCATAACTAATCATATATTTAATATAATTTTTTTTTTTTGTTCTATTAATTATAGACGAAGCTAAGTAAAACAAGATCGACAGATGCTTACAAATTCCACAATTAATTTCTGATATGTCAACATATACTCACAACCCATATTTAATCCAATGTCAATCAATTCATCTGATGGTTCTTCTTTGTATGTTAGCACCTGTTTGAAGACATTCAATGATGATTTTTGTAAAACAACTTAAAATATACAAAAATGAAATCTAGTTAAGTTGTTATAAGGAAGTAACAATTACTCACAAACTTAGATATCAACCTTTTTATTCCTTGTCGTCCTTTTTTATGTGTTGATTGGGTTCCATTTCCTTTTCTTTTCTGTAAGAAGATACTCGAAAATTAATATTTAATGCTAAATTTTTTTATTTATTGTACGTAATGATCGAAATTTTAAGGATGGAAATTTATTGAGATGGCTCCTCCTACGATCAGGGAAAATTTTAAGGATGGAAATTTATCTTAAAGTTTAGAACCCTTTGCGAATCCCACTGGTCCATAATATAAAATCTGTAAAATGTTTGGAGATATTTTTGTAAACATATTCAAATTTATAATAATTTTATATAGTCTCTATATAAATTTTTGGCGATTTTTAGTGTAAAATAATTTCATACTATAAAATTTGGGCGAATCATTTTTGGATAAAAATGGAAATTAGCGAATCTTTTTTTTGGAAAAATAGAAAATTAGCCCACTTGCCAATATTAGCGCCTAAAATTTTCCCTGCCTGCGATGCAATTTTTTCCATTTCTTTGACCATCTTCTTGTACACCTTTTTGGACATTCCTACTGGCATATTCCTGATATCAGCCCATTCATCTTTTGAGATTTTCATAATCTTCCTGAAAATGTAACATGACAATGAACTATTTAATTTTTATATTGATATATGAAAAGTAAATATAAAAAAGTGATATTTATAAATAATTCTAGAAAAACTTTTAAAGGAATATTACTTTTTCATTACTTCTTTTTTGTTTTTGTACGTTTTTTCAATTAAAAGTCAGACATGTCTCATTGAACAATTCTCTGGAAACTCTTCCTGTAGTTTAGATAAAATTTGGTTCTTGGAATCACTGGATTGATTTTTGTATTGTAAGTGGAAATAACGTCTATACATTCATTCCACTAGATCCCTAAAACTTTTGTAAAAGTTTTTCCCCCTTTCGTTAACCTCCAGCACCACTCCAAATGAGCTAAGGAGCAATTCATTTTCATTTGCATGTTCTATTTTTTTTCTTTTCTTAGAAAAACATTCATTTTATGATTTGTTGGTTCCTGTAGAACATTAAACAAATGTGAATTAATAGATTGTTGGAAACATGTTATCTAATAATTTTAAGTATATTATTAATGAAAATTAAAAAAAGAAACTCTTATTGGATTGATAGTATTTTTCATTCACCTGATTCATCCTTTTGCAATTTTTCCATCAAGATTTTACACTCTTCTGGTCCTAGATCAGAAATAATCTTATCGAACTTCGTCATTTTGTGGCTATGCATGATACACAGTAAAAAATACATATTAGTTAAACTTACATATAGTTCAAAAATAATATTTTTTGTAAAGAATTTACAAAGAGCTTGCATTTCTTGCTTTTCTTGATATGTTATCAGTATTTTTGTTACTTGATCTTTTGTTAGCCATTTATTTATCAATATGAAACCTGTACCATATCATTCATTAATATATTTTATAAATAAATTGTCAACTTTTCAAGTTAAAAAAAATATATCAAGAAATCGGTGCGCTTTTCATGGTGTATGCACTGACGTCGGTACGTGGTGGTATTATAAACGCATTGCCCAAATAGTATAAAACACCGTACGGTGCTCTATTGCAACAAGGAGCATCGGTGCATTACATGTCAACCACCGCACCAATTAACATAGACAAAATAATAAAAATAGTCTAGTTTTTGTTTTTGTAGCATATGGTGTCGTGGAGGGGGCGGTGCGGCCTATTCTCATAAACGCCCCGCGCAAACAACGGACCACCGTATGGTGCTCTCCATTAACTAGGAGACCCGGTGCGGTGCATTATATGTTACATGGTGCACTGATTAACATAATAAAAAATTATTTTTGTGAAACAATATGTTCGCGGTGCACCATAATGAAATAGCACACTAGTGCCCTATTTTACATATGGTGCACAGATTAAAAAAAAATTGTTTTTAATTTTTTAATCAAACAGTACTTACGCGGTGCGCTGGGATAATATAGCGCACCGGTGCGCTAGGTTACGTCGAGCGCACCAATTAAAAAATATATGTTTTTTTTTAAATTCACGCAAGCGCTGACATGGATTGGGATTCGACTATGCAAGTCGTCCCGTGGGTTGGATGTGATACGCCTATATATAGCAATACAAACCCTATAAATCTAAAATGAAAATCCTTAATTTTGAAATCACAGAAACATGGAGAAGAAAGGGCATAAACGAAAAGAATGAAGGGTTTAGGGTAAAAAAGGTTTTTTTTTTTTTTGTTCTTTTTCTCTTTTTCTTTCTTTTTCTTCTTCTTCTTCTTTTTTTTTTTTTTGAAACTGAACAACAGATTGAAATTTTTTACGAAATGCGTAAGAAAAATTACAAAAAAACAATAAAATTTAATCACGAGATCGTTTGAATTCTATGCTACAAGGTTTGAATCACCAGAGGTTTGGAATTTTGATTGTCTGAATACTTCTGTTTGAATGTATTTCATTGCTACATAGTGCTCTCGTGCTCTCTTTCTCCAGATACGTCTCCTGCAAATCTCTGGCTGATTTTTTTTTGCAAAAATAGTGAAATAATGAAAAGTGTTTAGTATTTAAATAATTGTTTTATGAAATTAGATTTTTGAAAATATTTTGCTACCCATTTTTCAATTTACTGTTTTTTTTTTCACTTAAAAAAATAGAGTTGCGCTTTTTTTATTTGCGGTTATTCGTCACCGGTGCGTCACTTAATAGCACAGCACCGGTGCATCCGTTGATAACATGACACTGGTGCACAGTAACTAAAACACACCGGTGCGGTTATCTATACATTAGCACCGATAACAAGAAATCCATTTTTAAGGCACCGAAATTAATTTTAGGTGTGTACACCAAAATTTATTATTGATTTTGGTCAAATGTAGGGAGAAAATATCATAATTATATCAAATTGGAAATTCTTCAAATTCCAGCTCGTTCCATAATATTTTTTAAATTCCATCACGGAGTTCTCCCTATCCATCTTGAGACATAATATTTACTTCAGATTTTATTTATATTTTCATTATCTAATTGAATTTATGTTTTTCATCCATGTCAATCATGCACAACTTAATTAAATTTATAATGTATACAAATTTGCAAGTTCATGTAGATTCATAATCGAGTTCAGATGCACAAAATATTCAAACAGCTCCAAAACGTCGGAAGCTCTTATCAGGAGCAGCATATCGCAAGGCACATTTGGTAGATGAAAATGGACAGCTGCTTCACCCTGCCAATTGTAACAATATTGCATCTTCTAGCCACAATCTTGGGACAATGATGGTAATAATTATATTTTTTCGGTATATTGATTAATGTAATTATTTCAACGTCAAACCAATTAATCGTGCAATATTGTCAACGTTCTTACTAATTGATATCATATATTTTGTACTAATCATGTTCAAATTTTTTTTTTAAATTATTAGGATTCTAGTGATGATGAACGACCTACCTACCATCTTCCATTGCACCCCACGACAATGTCAAATTGAGAGAATCCTGAATTAAGAGAAAAAAACGAAGAGGAACGATACCAAGAATGGTTGAATCAACCACTGATTCAATTCCCACTACATCCAGATTCACCAATTAGGAATGAATACAACAATAGTATTTCTTCACAAGTTGGCAATGGAGGCAATGAAATAGAGGTTGGTATGGATGATTACTTAAGGGATACGACTACCATGGAGACAATGTTGTTAGATGCATTCCAAAACGATGATCAGCTAAGGGATGATGCTCATATCACTAACACCTTTTTTGAAAGCCTTAAATTTTCTTCCACCACCCCTCTCTTTGGACCTGGAGGTCAGCCAAAGTCTACCCAGTTGGGGACAACGATGTTACTGTACAACTTGAAAGCAAAGTTTGGTTTGTCGAATACATGTTTCTCAGAAATTTTGAGGTAAGTTACCATAAAGTCCTCCCTTATATAAATTTGAGAAATATAATCAGTACACAATGAACATTACAAATGGTCAATTTTATGAACGTTAATAATTATATCAGCATTAATGTACATTTATTAATATTTTCCATGATCACCAACTACAGGTTATTCAAAGATAAGGTTCTTCCGAGTGATAATTTCTTGCCTAGTAGCTGCGAAGAGGCAAATAAATTGTTGAAAATGTTGGGTGTTGATTACTATCATATCATGCATGTCTGAATGATTGTATTCTCATTAGGGGAATTTTGAGGTCTAAAATGGGCCTCCTAAGGAAAATGTACAATCAAAATTCACTTTATGAGAACCAATCACATTTTAGGGGATGACATCATCCCTAATGGTTGAGGTGGCATTGATTGAGTTAAAGGTACTTACTTGTCACATTCTCAATGGCAGATAGAAACTCATGGTTAACCATGGTAGTGCTCTAAGTAATTTTAAAGTCAAAGTAAAGTACTCATAATAAATGTCATTTCTCACTTTTTGAATAAAAATATATTATTGTCATTTCATATTTCTTGAAATAAACAATGCATATCCCTATACATTTATTATATTATATTACATTTTTCTTTTTTTTTTGTGACTAGGAGAATCAGCAACTGCAACGGTATCGTACTCACATGACACAGGGTCGAATCCTGCTAGCTACCCCTATACTCGTAGGAGGAAACTGCTGGGCCCGCAACAACAACCCCTCGGTTAATATGGGACTTGAACTCGTGACCTGCACCACGACACGAACGTCTTAGCAGCACGTTCGCTTGCCACTAGACCAAACCCCGACAGGCATATTATATTATATTACATTATTTTTGTATAGTATATTAATTACATGTTATTATACAATTTAAATAATATAAATTTTAATTAATAGCATATAATAATTAAGAATTTATAAATTTATATTTATATTTTATTTTAATTTATTTAAGGACAAATGCATTAGTTGTTCAATGATAATGATTTTTTCTTGAAAAGCTCATTCTTATTTATAGTCACATCAATACAATTTTTTTTATTAATTTTGTTTTGGTACAACTTTTGAATTTAATTTAACTATGGTTACATGGATTGTGGTGCAAAAAGTGAATTTCAAATTCATAAATATTATTTTATTAGTTTAGCTATTATTTTATTATTTCTTTAGGAGACCCATTTTAGACCTCAAAATTCCCCTAATGATATAGAGGAGAACATGCAGACAAAGAGATATGTCCGAAATGTGGGCATGACATGTATGATAAATAAAAAAAAGGGGTAAATCACGTGGTCCCCCTTTTAAGATATTGAGGCACATGCCTATAATCCCAAGGATTCAAAGGCTCTTTCGTTGCAAAGAATTAGCTATGTTGCAGGGATGACATGCCTCACATAGAAGTGAGTTGGGAGTTATGTGAATCCCAACTGATTCAATATCCATGAAGCATATAGAGGATACATGGCTCGAAAAATTCAAGGGTGAAGTACGAAGGCTACTACTCAGCATAGCCATGGATGGCGTCAACCCATATTCCCTCCAGAACACCAACTATTTTGTTTAGCCTGTAGTAGTGATCAATAACAATATCCCCCCATGGTTGTCCGTGAATAATGAACATCTTCTATTGGCTCTCATAGTCCCTGGTCAAAGACAAGTGAAGAATATGGATGTCTACTTACAACCACTAGTAGATGAATTGAAGGAATTATGGGATGGGATAAATGTATACGATGTATCAAGACCCATCACAACAGAGAGGAGTTTTACGTTGTATGGCATATGTGCTTATACGACACATGATTATCAAGGCTTAAGAGTTTGCTCTGGTAAATTAAATGTTTAATTTATTGATTTGTTTATATACGTAACAATATTCTTTCACATATTAGTTATTCAATTCGTTGTCATTGTTTTGATCTTCATGATATTCTTTAACGTGCCATGCATATTAATTGTATACAATAATCTCGCAGGTCTTATAAAAAAAGGGTATTTTGGATGTAAATGTTGTGGACCTTCTCTAAAAGCTAGATGGTCCAAGGACCTACGAAAGCCAGTGTATGATTGCTCCAGGGTATTCCTGCCCGAAGAACACTCTTACAGAAGAGTAGCATCCGCTTTCAATGGTAAATGACAGAGAACCCCAAGGCCTCCAATAACGACACCAGCTGAATGGCTTAGAGCATATGAGAGAGATAAGGAGAAGGAGTTCATAGAAATGTTCGATTCAAATGGGGAGCCTATGTTCGATGATCCAGAATTATTCGACACCTATGTTGAGAAATTTCCCATTGGGATGAAAAGGAAATCTATCTTTTATAACCTCCCATATTGGGAGCATCTTAAGATCACCCACTTATTATATCTCATGCATATATTTAAAATGTTTCATCTTCTTTATGGAGGGACATATCATCGAAACAAAGTGACACATTGACTGTTAGGAAATATCTTATTAATTCAAAAACTAAAAAGAAACATTGGCCAAGACGATTAGAAAGTACAAGATCAGAGGTAGGCGCTGGTCCCTCTAATTCATGGTATTTCAAAGAGGGTGATGTCCCATGGATTTTAAAAAAAGATGATATTTATTTGGCAAAGGAGTTATAATGGGTGTGAGGGTGCCATCTTCATACGTGTCTTCACTATGGTGTTGCTTCACCGTGGATGACCATTTGTCGGGGTTGAAATTGCATGACCATTTGAATCTTCTAAGAGTACGTATAATGTCAAAAGAAATATTTTATTATTTTTTATATTAATAAATTTTATCCCATGCAGGGATCATAAAACATAACTAATTTTGTATATTATTGCACGTGTTTATAACTTTGCAGTGTCATTATCCTTTGTTCGTGTGTGGGTGTGTGAAACATGAATTCCCTCAAGACCTAAGACGTACCATATCTAAATTATCTGCATTTTTACATTGGATCACGTCAAAGGAGATTCATGTGGCTAGCATTCCATGGTGGCGTCAAGAGATAGTTGAGATTGTTTGTATGTTTGAGAAGGAACTACCGACAGGTTTCATGGACTTGCAATTTCATCTTCTAATCCACCTAGTAGATGAGGTTGAATTAGTTGGGGTGGTTTCTTGTCATTGGATGTTCTTCTTAGAGAGGTACATGAAGAAATTGAAAGGTTTTTTTCCATAAAGGGAAAAACCCGAGGGGTCTATGGCAGAGGGGAACATATCGTATGAGTCTTTCTATTATTCCAGTGAGTACATCAAGAGAATTGACAATAGACCAGGTGCGGTGATTTGGGACGATGAAAGGGATGAAGACGAAATATAAGGGGAGTTTCTCCAAACGAGTGGAAAAAAACGCTTGATAAAGAGTAAGCGACTTATAATTTTTCAAATTTAACAAAGTAAATATTCATGTTGAACTTCGATATAATGTATATTTTTATCTCTATGTAATATATAATGTCGGTTTGATTTCATCATTGAATGCAGAAATTGAAGCAATCAATAAATTCGCTCTTTACAACGAAGCGACACAACCGTGGGTCGCATTGTACGAACAAAAGAGGATGAAATGGGATAGTGACAGGAAATAATTCAGATGGTTGAATGGTAGAAGTGTGCCTTATATCGATCATTTAAAAGAAAATATGCCAAAAATATGCTCCAATAGTTGGGTTGTTGACCAATTCAGAGATAAATACGGTGCAACCGGTCGTTACCCGCATGATGAAGAGGATGTATTAAACGTAGGGATTGGGTTCAACAACTCAGTAATAATCTATTTAATTTATATGTACATTTGGAACTTAATAATGCACCTTTCAAATGTAATTATGTCTATATTTCATATTTTAACTATTGGGTTATTATAAGACACATGACACTATGATATTTTAAATTTTTTATAGGTGCATTTGTTCCCATCTATGTGGGCATATGGACACCATTTTCGCACAGAAAATGCCAATTATGGACACATCACACAAGACTGTGGAGTGGAAGTCGAGTTTGATCAATCTAGTCGATCTAGCTACCATGATCAAAACTTAGTATGAGGGATGTTAGGTTACGTCAGAAAGATACTAGAGATCATTGAAGTGGATTTCTCTTCTTTCCAATGTGTTATTTTTAGGTGCAAGTGGCAGGACACCTTTGATCAAAATAATGTAAAGGAATATCGCGATAGTAGGCTGATATGTATCAACTCTAGAAAGATGTGGGATGAAGCTAAGGAGCCCTATGTTTTCCCCAAACACTAAAACCAGGTGTTTTTTTACCCATATGTGTTGGATAGGGATTGATGGTTCATATTGAGACATGAGCCTAGATCAAAATATATTTTTGAGAACAATAGTGTTATCATGCCATGCGAGCTAGAAGATAATGAGGGTGATCATGAGAACCGAGAGTGATATGGTATATGTGTTATTTCATCAATATTTATACTTCTTAAGATGGGTTTTTCGAAACATTACAGTATGTATTTTTAGTTAATTGGTAATTTGCATTGTGTTAATATTAAAATCAATATTTCCCTTGATAATTTACAATTACGTTGATCTAAAAAACAATGGCGTATTGTATAATTTTTTTCTTGTATGTAAGATCATAATAAAATAATGATAATTCTAAAGTACATTTCTAAACTTTATTATGTTACAAAAACTCATATTATTCTAGATTTATTATTTTACAATTATTTAAAATTTTACAAATTTAAAAATTTAAAAATTTTAATAAAATCATTTCACATTAATACAATTAAAATTTTACAAATATTTTACAAACAATTACAATTACAATTTTACAATTTCACATACCGTTACAATTAAAATTACAATTACAATTTTAGAATTTTACATACAATTACAATCACAATTACAATCATTTCACAGTAATACAATTAAAATTTTACAAATATTTTACATAAAATTACAATTAGAATTACAATTAGAATTACAATTTTAGAATTTTACATAAAATTTACAATTACAATTACAAATTTACATATATACCATTACAATTACAATTTTAGAATTTTACATATAATTAGAATTACAATTACAATTTTACAATTTTACATATATACAATTACAATTAAAATAACAATTACAATCATTTCACAATAAATTAAATATTACAATTACAATTAAAATTTTACAAATATTTTACATGCAATTACAATTAAAATTACAAATACAAATACAATTACAATTTTAGAATTTTACATACAATTAGAATTAGAATTAGAATTTTACAATTTGTCATATATTATGCAATTTCAATTACAATCATTTCAAAATATATTAAATATTTCAATTACAATTAAAATTTTAGAAATATTTTACATACAATTACAATTAAAATTAAAATTACAAATACAATACAATATTACAATTTTACATACAATTAAAATTAAAATTTCAATTACAATCACGACATAATATTGAATAAATATCATGATCATTTATTATTAAATTAATTAATAGACATCGCGATCATGATAACCATCATAAAAACATCATATTCGACTAAAAAACACATTCATCATTTTCTGAAGATTTGCTTGTGATTTAATGGATTTATTTGAATAAAGTTAAGCAATTTGAAGTAATTTTGTGATAACACTTCACACTACACAACATGTTGCAATGATTGAAATATACATTTCATGTCGTTAGAATCGCTATCACATAGATCTATCTTAAGATCAACCGCATTACTAAAATGAACATATCTAACATGACCTAACAATATACACATCACGATGATCACCAACATGTAAATTAAGTACAACTGCAACATGAACATAAAATACATGGACCATATATATATATATATAATGTACGCACGATGTATATCAAATGATATATGACATTTATAATATAATTGTGCTTTACATTATATATATATATATATATATATATATATATATAATGTAAAAAATACACAATTGTAATATAAATGTCATATATCAGCTGGTGGTACATCATCAATAGCAGTACTAATCGAGGCCTGCTCAGCCAATCGTGCAACCTGGACATGAAGCTCAGATACATGCTAATCATCACGTGCCTGTTGATCTGGAAGTGGTACCTCGTGCTGATCAAGATCAACTGTCAGCTACTCATCGTGATGACTCGACATGGTCGATCGTCAAGTTTTCTCTCCATGATTACTGTTGGTCGATGTTGTAGGCTTCTCATCTGGCGCGACGTGTGGTGAACAATGATCACTCCCCTGATCGTGATCATCAGATGATGCGTCGCTGCTCGTGGACTGTCGATCACGTACTGTGTCTCTACCACGCCTATAGCGTGTAAGGGCCCTCCTCAACCGCATAACTAAGCTCTTGTCTCCTACAACATGCCACATCAGGTTGTACATGTCACGCGGCATGCCTCTCCACGTATGTACCAGCCTACCATCTACATGTATGTCTCTCATAGTAGCGTTCCTGACTCCCGCCTCAACAAACAATGCACAGAGTTGGTCGCCCAACTCCATCCTCAATCTACTATCAAGCTTACTGTGCCTAGAAAAAGGCGGTACCGGTGCACTAGCAAAAGCAGGTCTTTCTGCACCGACCTCATGATCCTCAGCATCTGCCATATCCTGATCGTCATCAGGATCCACACCTAGATCATTTGGTGGCGCGGGCATGTCATCACCATCAAAAGATCCAATGTATGAAAAATATATAAAAGTACACAACAATAATTAAACAATTTCATTAAACAATTTAATAAAAACAAGTTAAAGAACATGTTAGAATAAATAAATAAAAAACAGTAATATTACCTCTATCATCTGGCGGTTCATCATCTGTGAATAGGATGTTGGAACACCCTCACTAATCCAAACAAACATAAGGACAGGGGACCATAACGAAGTGATGCTCATCAAGACTAGCTAGCAACTCCAGTGCATCATGCGATATCCTCGCGGAAAACTCAGTCTCGCCTCTCTTGGGCATCATCTGTCCCCACATGTGCATCCATCCATCCAGCATCAGCCTACGAGGTTGGTGAACAAAAGTAGGCCTCGTCTCTAGAAACCTCTCAAAAAATAAACAAAATAGCTATGAAGAAAAAGGGAAGTTGACCCTCCCTTGTGCATGAGCATGACATCTATCTAAGGCTGTACAGGACTACCGCAAAAAAAAGGCAGACCACCTAAAAATTCATGGCTCATGTACTAAAGAATCAACATAATATATAAGCGGGCAACTAATGCATTGCCCGTCGCTGGTGTTGTGTGAAATGGTCAAAATCAGAAGTGAGAGGCACCTCACCTCCTCACTACCAAATGCAACAATGCGTAACTGACCTCTGGAGACCTGAAAATATAAAGGAGACAATATATCCATGCTAATGTATCTCTGGGAGTACACCAACTAACTCCATGCTGGATAGCCAACTAGAACCTCTAGGAACAAGAGAAAATCCACCCCTCTCCTCAATAGCCCTATAATGAAATAGATGTCCTCCTCAGCAGGCGTGTACCACTGGTTAGAACCAACCCAGAAAGCTTGTAGGTGGGCATACCACCTGCGGATAAGATGTCGAAAAAAAAACGATGGCCCTTTAGGGAAGTAGCCTCCTCATAGAACTTGAGGAGGCCTACATGCCTTAGGATCCCCTGGGTAGATGCTCTAATAAGGCAAGGGTATGCATCTCTCTCCCTCTTTTGTGCCTCCCATAGGCGAACCATGTTATACTGGTTCGCCTATTGTTGTTGTTCCCTCTCTTCTCTCCTTTCACATCTCTGAATGATTGACATATTAAAAACAATTTTTTTATTAAATGAGACATGTATTTAGGAATATACATATATAATTGTTTTTGAAAAAAAAAAACATTTGGTCCGCCACAAAAAACAGGCATGCATCGGTCATGGTGCGTCTTTTTTTGTCGCGCATCAGAGGAGGTGCACCAGAAAATTTGTAGTGGACCGGAGGCAGTGCACCTACAAATTTTCAGCGCATCGCCCTCCTGGAATTGTTCCAAATTCAACGGTGCGGTAGTATAACAGACTGCATCGTTGACTATGGACCAGTATCGGGAGGGCGGTGCGTTGACCAAACTATACGTCCCGGGGCGTATAGTTTGGTCAACGCATTGACCTCCTGACATCAATACATAGTCAATGGTGTGATCTTTTACCAGGCCGCACCGTTGACCATTCCGAAATGATAGAATGCAGTGCACTGACAAAATTACCTGCCTTGGGATAGATATTTCAATCAATGCACCGCATTGCCGCTATTCCACAGGGTCAACGATGCGACCGGGTAACCTACCGCACCGCACTGTTTTTAAATTTTAAAATATCACGGTGCGCCTTTCGGTACCGCCCCGGAACTGGTGCGGATACCATTAGCACCGGTTGTGGTGTAGCATGTAAATTTACAGGTAGTACCACGAACCGGTGCAAGCCGAACGGCTTGAGCGCACCACGCGGGATTTTTTTTTTAAGGTTAATTTTAAGCTAATTTACAATTCTAATCCGCTAAAAGGCTTAATTATGGAAAAAAAAGAAAAAAAACCTGTACATTTGGCCGTTGAGGAGGCATATTGGCTGTAGAATTTGCAAAACTAAATTTTCCCACCATTTTGCAAAATTCAAAATGGAGATTGGTGGGTAATGCACTGCAGTAGTGCATGGAATGGGTGCAATGGGAGCACCGATGTCAGGGTGCCTCAGACAAAGAAAAATTTTGCACCGGTGCTTGAGAGCTATGGAGCACTGAAAAGTGAAAAATGTGGTTTTTCGCCGTTATTTTTTTTTATTTAACCCTGTTCCGGTGCGCAGGGTTTTATAGGTGCATCGATGCAGTTTCTTAAGACCGCACTGGGTGATTTCAGTTTTGGCGCAGGGTTTTAGGACGCACCGGTGCTTTATCTTTGTAAAGCACCCGTGCGCTACAGTAATAAGACACACCGGGCGGGTTTGTATGGAGCACACGATGTCCGGTGTGCCAATGTTTTTTGTGCACCGGTGCTTTCTCTTGTTGAACGCACCAGTGCGGTTTAGGATGATAAGTGCCCCGGACGAAAAACATCCGCAAAAACCTCCACACGCCAACCTCCTCTAGTAACCTCCACTACAAATGGATGTCTGGGGTATTTTTATAAGGGGTTCCTCAAAAACATCCGCTAGAGGGTATTTTCCTAGTAGTGCTTTATGGGTCCT
Organism: Pinus albicaulis; assembly: GCA_034641835.2. Classification (NCBI taxonomy): domain Eukaryota; kingdom Viridiplantae; phylum Streptophyta; class Pinopsida; order Pinales; family Pinaceae; genus Pinus; species Pinus albicaulis. The sequence continues at coordinate 699,440,620 of CM076574.1, forward strand.
TAGGCAAATGTTTCAATCTCCTATGGTCCAATCAACAAGACCATCAGAGTGGATGTGAAGCGAATATACCACCTAGGGCCTTTAAAAATAGAAGTTATTGTGACCTTTCCTATAATGCAATGAAATTATTTCTATCTTTTTCTTGTCCAACATAACTCATTAACATGGTTAGCTAAGTGAACAAAGGAGAGGCATGCTTTCTAAAATCATTGATAAACATCTTGTAGTATCATGCATTCCCAATGAATATTCCCACATATTTTTTTTTATGAGTAGGAAAATGCTTAATTATGTTTACTTTGTTTTTTTGTACTTCTATCCCTCTCGAGGAGAGATGATGGCCTAAGACAATTCCTTCACTCAAAATAATGTTACATTTTCATTGCTTGGTGAGAGGCTCATCTCTTCACATCTTGATGCATTATAGCTCACTATGTACATAAAAATAGCAAACTATGTACATAAAATTATGGCTGACTAGTGCAAAGTTTTTCTCTTTTTCCTTCTCATTTATGCACTTTTTTCCAACCATTGGAATATGGTTCAACAAGAACCAAAGGCAAATCTAGTCTCTCAAGAGGAGTCTCCTTGTTAGAATATGAACTTTATGATACATGTGCTCTCTTGGATCCATCAGATCATTCCAATTTCATAGATTCTTCAGGATCATTTTCATCCTAATGCACAATAAAAATAGTATGATGTACCATGGCTCCCCTTGGACAACATCCTGCAGATTTTTTCCACTGGTTCCATCTTGGCTTGGGTGTGTGAAAATTCGTAAACCTGGAATCCCTTTTGCAACAAACTGATATTTCTTCTTCTACTTGATTAATCATGCAAGTTATTTATTGTGTTCTACAAGTAAATACTAAAGTAAATAAACTGCAACCTTCACTACATAAATAAATTGCAGAAAAATAAACATGGAAACAAGATCTGAGCAAGAAAATAAATAACACACACGACACCATTATTTTTGGACTAATTCCCCCGAAAATGTATAAATTTTAATACAAATTATCTATTTCCTGGATTCTCCCGATCTAACAATTATATGCCACTGTTAGATACATAATCACTTCTACAAAAATATTTGTGGAATTTAAAACATAATCGCCAATTGCAATATCATGAAGAAAGATCAATCACACATAACACATATGCTTTTACCGAGAAAGCATAAAGCTAAAAACCCCACTATCATATATTATGTATATATCATGGATTATGAAACAATCTCATACAAAGATCCAATCCAAGAGCTCTCAGTACAATATACAATCGTCTCACACTGTCATACAAAAATTGGCAAATTCATGTGCCAATTTACTGCCTCCAGACAACTTGCCTCCATTGCACAATCCCAGCTGATAGCCATCCCTTAATGAATGGAATCCTACTCGCCTTGACTGTGCAATCCTCATGGGCACATCCAATGTGTGTGTGGTTGCATGAGTGCACCACTAATGTCACAACTGATAGTCAAACTATCCCTTTCACCTACATCTTAACTGGGTCTCCACTAGATCATACATGCATGTATTTAACAATAGTAAATATCCAGTTGCATGTGAGACCACTGATTGTGAATTAATTAATAATTAATTCATTGATCTCTCACTAGTGAATCTTCAGTTACAACTGGCAAAACTGAGTTAAACTACTTTACAACTCACATAAATGCACATCCAACTCTGTTACAACTTCGAATCACTCAGTTACAACTAAGTCCACTTGCATGTCCCACCAACCAACCTCTGAAATAAAATTTCCTATAGCTAACTGATTTGTGACTTTAATTAACTATTTCCAAGTGGTCATTGAGAATAGATTATTGTTTATCGTCCAACTAATATTAATGGATAATAATAGCCGACATATATCTATAAATAGACATGCGATCTATAAATAGAACTCGCACATACATCTATAAATAGACTTAATCTATAAATATAATTTTCTCATGCATCTATAAATAGACATCATCTATAAATAGAATCTTCTCATGCATCTATAAATAGACCTCCAACTAAAAATAGCATGAGGTTCTATCCTAGTGTAGGTGCATAATTTTCACTAGGATCTTCTTGTTGAATCTCAACACTCCCTCTCAACAAGAAAGGGATTATCCTTCACCCTGATCTTGTCCCTATGGTATTCAAATTTTCTCCTAGTGAGTGCCTTCGTTAGAATATCTGCATCCTGATCTTCCGTAAGAATGTACTGAAGCAACATAATCTTTCGCTACACACAATATCTAATATGATGATATTGGATATCTATATGCTTAAATATATCATGAAACACAAGATTAATCGAGTGTTTAATGGAACTCTGATTATCACAATGAATCAATGTCGGATCTAAATGAGAACCAAACAAACCAACCAAGATATTTCTCATCCAGATAGCCTCACATGCAGCTTGACTCATTTCCATGTATTCCGCTTCTACTGAACTGAGTGCCACGGATCTTTGTTTCCTACTGTACCAAGAAACAACTGTAGATCTGATAATAAAGATCTCCCTGATGTGCTCTTTCTATCTGTTGGGCTGCCCACCCAATCTGCATCTGTGAAGCCATGCAACTTGACCTCATCCGTCTGTCTATACCATAAGCCATACTCAGATGTTCCCCTCAAGTATCTCAGGACTTACTTGCCCGCTTTCCAAAAGATCTTGGTAGGCTTAACCATCGCTTGACTTAGCTGTTTAACCACATAGAAAGTGTTTGGTCTCATGTTCAATAGATACATTAGCGAACCCACTAACTATCGATAGAAAGTAGCATCCACTACCTCTCCAGATGTAGCATCCTCTTTCCTCTAGTTTCCTGGAAGAGGATTATCCATGGGTTTGCAACCCTCCATGTGAAACTTACCCAGTATCTCCCTTGCATACTTTCCTTGAGACACAAAAATTTCACCATATCGCTACCACATTTCCAGTCCAAGGAAATATTGAAGGAGGTCCATATCCTTCATCTCGAAATCCTTTGTAAGTTCCTACTTGCATGAGTGTATCAGCTACTCATCACTAGTCAATATTAAATCATCAACATAAAGAAAAATGATTAAAAGCTTACTCGCCACCACAATTTGGTATAGGTTTGCATCCGCCTCACTTTTGGTGAAGCCCAATCCAATGAAATAGTTGTCTATCCGAGTGTACCAAGCACGGGGTGCTTGCTTCAACCCATACAACGCTCTTTTTAGTCGTCACACATGCGACTCGCTACTGAAGATCTCAAATCCTTCAGGCTGCTCTATGTAAACCTCTTCCTCAATGATCCCATTGAGAAACACAGTCTTCACATCCATCTGATGAATGCGCCAACCCATCTGCACTAAGAGATCAAGGATGGTCCTTATGGAAGAATACCTTGCGACATGTGCAAAGGTTTCTTCATAATGAATCCCCTCGATCTATGAGAAGCCCCGGGCCACAAATTTGGCCTTGTATTTCTCAACACTCCCATCAACAGCTTGTTTTACCTTGTAGATCCATCTTGAACCTACCATTGATTTATCAACCGACCTTGGAACAATTTCCCAAGCACTGTTTTTGACAATGGAGTCATACTCCTCCACCATTGCATCTACCCATGTGGGCTCTTGCATTGCTTCCTGGAAGGAAGATTGCTCAGTCATAATACATTTGCTTATGATAGCCATGTATCCAGTAAATCGGTGAGGAGTCTGTGTTTGTTTGCATTGTGAAGTAGGGGCTCCTACATTCTGCGTAGTATCAAGTCTCAGCCTATCAGCTTCTGTGGTATGCCTTCTACAAGTTCTGATGTTTGGCTCTCCGTGAGTGGACTCCTCCACTCCATGAACCTCCTCCTGTAGCTGATCCAAATCTAGAGAGTCATCTTTGGGAACCAACAGTTCCTCCTCCGCATATAAGTCTAGCTCCCTCTCAAGTGACAACTGCATGGCTTTCCCCTCATCGAATTTTATATCCCGTCACATAAAATTAATATTACAGTTAGAAAAATACACACGATAATTATGGGGTGTTTTTGTGTACCCCAAAAATATCCTGACTTCAGCAGTTGGCTCCAGCTTCTTCCTAGCGTTCTTGGTCACATGCACATAAACATATGAGCCAAAAATCTTAAAGTGTGAAACATCTAGTTTCTTACCAGTGAAAGATTCTTCAGGTGTACTCATGCCAAGTACTCTATGAGGACAATGGTTTTTGACATAAACCGCAATGTTGCATGATTCTGCCCACAAATGCATTGGTAGGCCCTGATCTTGCAACATCGCTCGTGCTACACCCATGATCATTCTATTCTTCCTCTCTGCGACCCCATTTTGCTGTGGGTTATGAGGCGCTATGGGTTCTCTTCAAATTCCTTCTTTGATGCAAAAGTCTTTGAATTCGTTCGAGATGTATTCTCCACCATTATCACTCCTCAGAGCCTTCAATTACTTCCCCAACTCTTTATCCACCAATGCCTTAAACTCATAGAACTTTGAGAATGTTTGATCCTTCTTTTGCATGAAGAAGATCCAGCACTTACGAGAAAATTCATCAACAAAAATAACATAATACTTATGTTTTTCTATTGAAGCAACTGAGAATGGTCCACACACGTTTGTGTGAACTCTCTACAGGATCACCGAAGCACGGTTCTCCTTTTCATGAAAGATGGACTTTACATACTTCCCCATGGTGCAACCCTTGCACTGATCTAACTGAGAAAGTGTTCCCATTGGAATTCCAGTAGATATTTTCTGCGTGACTTTCAAGGCTCGATGTTGAATATGGCCCAATCGCTTGTGCCATAATTCGCCCTCATCCCGGCTCACCACTTTTTCCGCCTTGCCCATCATGGTAGCACAACCATCTAACTCTAGCTTGTAGATATTCTTAACTCTAATCCCTATCCTCTTGGCTTGACCCGTTTTTTTATGTCTCATGAAAGCTTTTCCATCGCTAAAAAAAACGTCACAACCTTTGTCCTCCAACATTGCGACTGAGACCAAGTTTTTCTTCAGACCTGGAACATGCATAACATATTTCAATTGAAATGGTTTACCTAACTCCCTCTGAAAGGTAATTGTACCAATGCCAGTCGCACTGTATCGTCCATCGTCTCCCATCTCTATATGCATTTGGAGATCTTTCTCCTTCAAGTCACTGAAAATATCCTTATCTCCCATCATGTGGAAGGAAGTGCCACTATCCAAATACCACACCGATCCCAATGCACTTGACACAATGCATGCGATCAAATAGAAGTAAAGCTCAAATTTCAAGGCAAGGGCCTCACTAGCTGCAACTCCAACAACCTTCTTGTTCTTTTTATTTTTCTATAGATAGTAGCGAGATGCCCATGTTCGTGACAGTGAAAACACTTCACCTTGGAAAAATCCAACTTCTTTCCTTTAGACTCGAATTTAGAATGGAATTTATTCCCCTTCCCCTTCCTTGCCTTGGAAGCCAAATCACAATCCTCTTCATCATCATGCTTTGATGAAGAGCCATCTCTGGTGTTTCGCCTGAGCTCCTCCTACACTAGATCCGACCACAGTCGTTCCCAATCCAGCAGTTTTTCTCGTTCGTTGACAGAGTCTTCATAATTGTGCCAACTCTTAGGAAGTCCAAAGAGATCCAAGCTCACCAAATCATCATCAGCAACAATTATTCGCACACTCCCTAGTTCATCCCAACATTGGAAAAACTTCGTGAGATACTTTGGAATGTTGTTGCTCTTTTCCATCTTGATCTTCCCGAGTTTATCTTTGAGCACCAATTTCCTATGGTCGTTGATGCTTTGAAAAAGATCCGTCAAAGCCTTCCACATAGCATATGGTGTGGCTTTTCCATGAAGGCTTGAGATAATGTGGTCTCGTACACCTTCCAACAGAATCCTTCTTGCCTTTGCCACTTTATTTTGTCATGCATCAAGTAATGCAACATCTGTCGAAGTGGGCTTAGGAACATCACTGTCAACGAATTCCTTCAAGACATTATCTTCTAGCACTGCCTCCATCATGTCCTTCCAGGAAATGTAGTTTGAGGTTCCCATGAGTGCATACTCTAGACGCAAGTCATTGAAAGCCATTTTGATGTTAACTCAACTGTAGCACCAAGAAAATATTTCTACAAATTCGAATTCTTTCCACCAACAAACTCAGCTCCTGCTTCAAAATTGCAATCTTCTGTGCTCTGATACCATGTAGAAATTTTAATACAAATTATGTATTTCCTGGATTCTATTGATCTAAAAATTATATGCCACTGTTAAATACATAATTGCTTCTACAAAAATATTTGCGGAATTCAGAACACAATCACCAATTGCAATATCATGAAGAAAGATCAATCACACATAACATAGATGTTTTTGTCGGGAAGCATAAAGCTAAAAACCCCAATATCATATATTATGTATATATCATGGATCATGAAACAATCTCATATAGAGCTCCAATCCAAGAGCTCTTAGTACAATATCCAATTGTCTCACACTATCATACAAAAATTGGCAAATTCATGTGCCAATTTACTGCCTCCAGATAGCCTGCCTCCACTGCGTAATCCCAATTGATAGAAATCCCTTAATGAATGGAATCCTGCTTGCCTTGACTGCGCAATCCTTATGGGCACATCCAATGTGTGTGTGGTTGCATGAGTTCACCCACTAGTGTCACAACTGATAGTCAAACTATCCCTTTCACCTACATCTCAACTGGGTCTCCACTGGATCTGACACGCATGTAGTTAATAGTAGTAAATCTTCAGTTGCATGTGAGACCACTGATTGTGAATTAATTAATAATTAATTCACTGATCTCTCACTAGTGTATCTTCAATTACAACTATCACAATTGAGTTTAACTCACTTAACTGAGTTAAACTACTTTACAACTCACATAAATACACATCCAACTCTGTTACAACTTCTAATCACTCAGTTACAACTAAGTCCACTTGCATGTCCCACCAACCAAACTCTGAACTCGAATTTCCTATAGCTAGCTTATTTTCCACTTCGATTAACTATTTCTAAGTGCTCATTGAGAACAGATTATTGTTTATTATGCAACTAATATTAATGGATAATAATAGCCGACATGCATCTATAAATAGACATGTGATATATAAATAGAACTCGCACATACATCTATAAATAGAATTTTCCATGCATATATAAATAGACATCATCTATAAATAGAATTTGCTCATGCATCTATAAATAAACCTCCACCTAAAAATAGCCAGAGACTCCATCCTAGTGTAGGTGCATAATTTTCACTAGGATCTTCTTGTTGAATCTCAACAGAAAAACCCAATGCAGGAAAAGTGGTGTAGCAGATGAGGGTTTGATTTTATTAAGCAGAAGTTTTGAATACAATTAGGATGCCTTACTGGACATAAATAAAGAGAAAATTGCTGACAAAGAATTAGTGAGAAAATGTCCTCACACTAACATTGGATATCTAACATTGACCCCATGTTGAACTGCACAACCCCACACTGCCTCTGCACATATATGCATCACCCTAGTGTTAGGAATCTGTAATCAGCAAGATTGGCAAAGTACGATCACAGAAACAACATCGTTTCAACCACTTTTGGATTCTAGGATCTAGCCCTCCTGAATCCGGAGAGGGATCTCTCCAATAAGTGCAAAGATGGATTTGTCTTTGAAGTTTGGGGTAATGATATTAGGCTAGTTATGAAGGCCAAGGGTTTGTTTTGTTTTTGGATGGTTGAGCATGATTACTGTTTGAGGTAAAGTCCTAAATGGAAAGAGTTTCAAAGGTGAGAAGTTGCAAGTGAATAGAAAAGCTTTGTCTAAAAAGATATATATAACGCTGGTTTTTAGTCCATTGGGCTATGGAGTCATATCAGGGCTTTAATTGAACAACGACATCAAGAGTGATCCAAGGGGCAAGTCATCTATATCACAAGATTATTGAGATTAAAATGATGGAATGGAAACAATAAAGTGTTGGAGGGGTGGAAACTGATAATAATTTCACAAGGGATTTATAGTCAGTACAAACAAGAAAAGCCTCTTAAGTAACTGTTTAAAACCAACCAAGAATAGGGCTAACCATAAACTTCTTGGGTAAGTTTGTATTAAAGCAGCTTAATTGACGAACAATCCAGTAATCCGCATAATTACCTTCAGAAAGTATGAAGATACATAAGAGAAACAAAATGTGGCCTAAGATCAGGTAAGGTACTTTTAAACCTAATTTGCTTTAGGCCAACACCAAGGGAAACCTTCAGAATCTGCCTTTGGATAATAGAAACTAGAAACAGGGCAAACCATCACTTTTCTAGTCTAACTTTAATAAGCAAATGATGAAAATAACTTTCAAGAATAATGTTTAAAGCAAACAGTAGGACGAGGGAACACCAACATTCCTAACTTCTTAAACTATATTGAATCATTCTGAAATAAACAAATTGGAGGAAAACATTGAGATAAAGCTTATCAGTTAGAGAAGGGTACTGGTAAACAGTAAATCCTAACTCCATAAATGATGTTCTTTATCATAGAATAGTGAACAATATGACATACATTGAAGGAAAACAATAACAAAGAAAGGGGCACTTCACCAGCGATATAGACCAGGATCCCAAGAAACAACTTGTTATTGATGTCAAACCAGTTACAGTCTTCAAGTCCAATGTTTCAGTTCAGCAATCATCTTCACTATTCAGCCTAACTAATCTAAACACAAACAGAGCTCCAAGGGCCAGTGAACACTATTTATAATCAGAAGTTTAAGCTCAAATGTATTTCAAATTTCTGCAACCAACAGTTTCTCATCTTCTACAGAAGTATTTATAGAAGAATGAGGAGGTGAGATCTGATAAAAGATCTCTCCGGATAGTTAATACAGAGTAATGACTTCTCGGCCTTTGAGGGGCTCGATGGAGAAGTTTACAGGTGTGTTACTGTATTAATTGATTTACATTTATGAATTAAGCTCGGTGGGAGCTTTTGTTGACTTTGAGGCTTAGTGTTATGTAGGAGTAACTCTGCAGATATTTTGTCATTAAGTTTTATGTGCAGAATTAACTTCTCTGGCTGCGCTGAGGCAAATATCTGATTTTGAACAATAACTTCGGCCTCTGTTTGAATGCTTTGAGGCACAGGTGGCTTCGTGGTAGCTGGGAGTAATCAATTCGCCTCAGATGTGGCGGTGGAGGCCTTTCTGTCTGTTGAACACTTATGTTTTTCTTTTAACTGTGTTTTAATTTGGGGGATTAGGCTTTTGATAATAAATCTTAGCCGTAATCCCTGCAAATCTGTCTTCAATCTTCTGTTCTGTTGTGCTCTGTCTTCAAAAATGATACTCTTTTAATTGTGATTAAAATCATAGTGTCTTGTTGATGTGCAGGCCGCGCAGGATTCTTCAAGGCATCAATGCCCATGAAGCATTGATGAAACGTGGAGCAGAGCCTCGTGAATGGTTCCTTTTGATAAATCAAAGGCGAGAGAATCATCATTCTCGGCCTTCGGCTTCCTCGTTAATATGACGGAACAAACCATTCAAACATGCAAAATACGAAAAGAATTAAAAAATCCTGCATTTGTGGGTTTAACAGCTGCAGAGGATGTGGGGAGGAGCGTAGCTGTTGGATGGAAGCATCCAACGATGGAGATTAGCCAGGAGAAAGAAAAAAGGAGAGGGGAGGGAAGAATTAGACGGAATGATCTGGGACCGTTTGATCTGGACGGTCTGGATGTAATCGGAGACATTCAATCGGCGGGGAAAGAAAATGCACAGCGCTGAAAATTCGCGATGTGATTGAGCGATGACCGTTGATCTGAGGATCAGATCAATGGTGGGTAATTAATCGGAGGGATGGCCGATCGGAGGGGACAAAAAACGTACCAATCGAAAAATTGCGATGCGATGTAGCGCGGACCATTGATCTGAGGATCAGATCAACGGTCGGGATTGTTCAACTTTCGCACCAGTGGAAACCCTTATGATATATATAAAAAACCCAAAAATTTAATATAATACAAAGGTTTCATGCTTTGGGGGTGGGTTATATATATATGAAACGAATAGGCGCCCGACTGCGGGGCCTTTAGTTATATGAAACATGATGGGCCCGGGGCATATACAACAGAGAGCTAATCGCAATCGGAGCCTCGGGCTCGGGCTTTTCAATCTACCCATTGAAATTTTTGCAATGCGATTGAGCGCCTTGGGATCTTTAACACTTGGTCCCGGGCATAGGCTATATGGAATGAAAAGTGGTGGGGGCGGGGTTTATACATATATGACCCAATCGCATCGGAAAGTTTTGATGTGGGTCTATCAATCAATCCTTTGTGAATTTCTCCAATGCAATTGCGCGATCGGGTCTTTTTAATCTAACCATTTTTTATTTGAAAATCATTGTATGGGCGCGTTGGACCAAAACTTTGGATAAAAGGGTTTTTTTTGTTTTTTCTATTTTTTCAAAGGAAAAAACAAAACGGGAATGGATTATTACAATTTTTTAAGTGCCAAAGGCGGGCCCACGGACTATATGGAAAAATAATATGATCGGGGTTTATAAACACGGGACTTAATCGCATCGGAGTTTTAGAAATGGAAAAAAGACTTGCGCACTTGGATGTTTGCGATGCGATAAGCACTGTGAGGGGTTTAGCACCTGGTTTTAGCACCAAAGCGTATGGTGGGGAAGTGGTTAGGACTTTAGCCCAAGGGGGCTTAAGTTCATAGTCAAAAGCACTTGTTTTTATGAAAATTTTCAAAGTTTTTTGATGAATTTTGGGGGTTTCGGTAAGGTTAAAAAGTGAGTTCTTAACCTTGTAAAAATGATTTTCATGAAGGGAAGAAGGGGAACCATGAAAAATAGAGGAATTTTATGGAGAAAAAGGGGAGCAAATGAAGGTTAGTTTCTGAGTGAAGGGAAGGGGAAAATGATGATTTTGCAGCAGTCTTTTCTCATGAAATCAACATAATTTCTGAGTATAAAAAGGGGAATAGTAATGAAGATTTGGATAGAGGCATGAGGCCTTCAAGAGTCTTCAAGAGCCAACAATTTTTAGTAATAAATTTTTTTCCTTGAAGGCTCAAAAAAATTTTAGCCACCTTTTGCTATAACAAATTTTATAGGTGGCTAACAGTGGCTCCACTTGGGGATGGTGCCTTCTTGAAGGCATCAAGAACTTCAGACTTGCTTTCTCTTGGAGGCTGACCTGTGCCACATCCATTGGGCTGCCCTTCCTTTGCTGGGATGATCTTGCTCTGAAACATATTAGCAGTCATAGAAACAATGGATCTTCATCAATACAAACTTTCTACCTACCCAATCCTACTGATCTAGCATTTTTTCTTCATTAGAGTGCACTTGGATTGGTAAACTCTTTTCACAACATTTTATTCTTTTGAAAGAAAGAAATATAATCTATTTCTACTCCTTATTTCTCCATGGATTCAGATTAAACAGTTGAGCCCATATGATTCTCTACCTAATCTACTAATCTGTTAGGATTAAACAGTCTAACAGATTTTTATTCTCTAAATTCTACAACAGAATTTTAAAAGCATACAAGTCAGGATTAAATAGTCTAACTTGATGCTGGTCTATGGCATAAAAAACAAGCTGCACATAGACATTTATTTTACAGAAAATTAAAATCAAAATGGAAGGCTTAAGATCTGAAAATTCAAAGCACTTCCTTCATCCTTTTACAACTCTGTTTTGACTTTTGTTTGAGTTGTAGCTTCTTTGTTCTTTAGTTCAGATTTTGAGCTAATTAGAACCAGATTATTCCTTTGTTTGTGACTCAGAAATTAAAACAGATTTGAGTAATCTCTTTAGGAAACTTAGGTTCAGATTTTGAGCTTGTTTGAACCTTTAATTTCTATCTTAATCTACCTACTGATAAGCCAAGATTAAACAGTTTGGCAAATCGAATTCACTACCCTATCAACAGAAAATTTAAAACTAATTAGTCAAGATTAGGCTGTTTGACTAATTAGAAGTGTGTTTTTCAGGAGTGGCATTTAAGCTTGCACACTTTCAGACTTTATTTCTCTTTTTTGGTATGGGGCTATACCTTTCTTGTTTTCAGAATCTGCCCTCTTTTCTTTCTTTCTTTTGTTTATGTATTTTTGATTTTTCTAACTTTGAATGCAATGGTGGATGAGATATTTATAATGAGAAAAAAGATAAAAATGCTTTCAGAACATGGGATGGATCAAGAGAAGTAATGTTTAAGCATCCTACCATTGACAAGACCCCCAAACAATTCTGCTCCATTCAACTCCTGCAAGAAAATGCATTGTTACGAGCAGCTGAATGAATAGAGTAAGGGCCAAGTCATAAGTTGTCAAATTTTCCGTGCTTGCCCTTTTCTTCCCTCCTTGAGTCCCATGTTAAAACTTTGTCCCCAATTTTGAAATTGCTGGCCTTTGTTCTTCTGTCAAAAAGCTTTTTGATGTTGTCCTATTTCTACAATGCTTTGTTATAAACTTCTTCTCTGATTTTCTGAAGATGAATGGTCTGATTTATTCTTCTGAGTATGTCATTATCTTCAGTTTTTAACTCTTGAATCAACTTCATTACTGGTACACCAAGGCTGTTTGGAAAAATTGCATCAGTACCATACACAAGCTGGAAGGGTGACATGCCAATAGATTTCTTCAGTGTCAATATGTCAGCCCAAAGTGCATGAACAAGCTTTGTGTGCCAAGACTTCTTGTTATCCTCCAACAGTTTCTTGATTATGTTCACTAAACTCTTGTTTGAGGATTCTGCAAGTCCATTACCTTGGGGGTAATAGGCCATGGAATGCCCCAATGTTATCTGATATCTGTGACAGAATTCAACCATCTTCTTGATCCAAATGTTGCTACATTATCAGTGATGATCTTGGTAGGACAGCCAAATCTAGAGAGAAAGTTAATCTCCATGAATTTTATAATAACTGAATCATTGGCCTACCTACAAGGTATGGCTTCTATCCACTTAGTGAAATAGTCTGTGGTAGTGAGAATCCATCTATGCTGAGAAGAATATGGTGGATGGATTTCTCCTATGAAGTCAAGTCCCCACTGTTGAAATGGGGCTTCAACAGTTATTAGATGCAGAGGCAGGGGTAGCAGTTTTCTTTTGCCTTCAAAAATTTGACATTTATGACAGGCAATGATCATCTTGTGTATATCAGGAAAAAGAGTAGGCCAATAGAAGCCAGCCCTCAAAATTTTGTTGGCTGTTGTCTTCCAGTATAAATGACCTCCACACTCTCCTTCATGGAACTCGTGCTTAACCTTCTCTGCATCAAACTCAGGCAAACATTTAAGCAATAAACCACTTGCATTTTTCCAATAAAGACATTTATCGATAATGCAATAGTTTACAGCTTTTAATTTTAAGAACCTTGCCTTTGTTTTTTTCAAACCAGGAGGTGTATTCAAATTAAGCAGAACATAAATTATATCAGCATACCAAGAGGAATTCATAAAATTGTCTTCAACAATGAGAGTTGAGATTTCCTCTTGATCATCCAAAGCATTAATCATATTAATATCAAGAACTTCAAAATTTTATTCAGCCATTAATCTAGCTAGACCTTGGCCTTTGATGAGTTTAGTGGGTTTTATCTCTAAATCATATTCAAGGATAACAACAATCTACTTACCTCTCTTACCATCTGGGTCCTGTGTTAGAATGTATTTAACAACTGAGTTTGGGACAAAGGCAATGATGTGAGAGTGAAGGATGTACACTCTGAAGTCTCTCAAAGCTTTAACCAAAGCAAAGGCTTGCTTCTCCATAATGTTATACTTCAAAGGGGCATCCCTCAATGCCTTACTAAAGAATGAAATAGGTTGCTCTTGTCCTTGTGGATTTTTCTGTAGAAGGATAGCAGCTATGGTATGTTCTGATGCAAATGAAAAAATATAAAAATCCTTTGAAAAATTAGGACTTATAAGAACCGGTGTTTTGGTTAACGCTTGTTTCACCAGCTCAAAGGACTTCTTTGCTTTCAAGGTCCATTTCACCCCTTGCTCCTTCTTCAAAATGTTTGTGATATTCCTAAGGAGCTCAGCCAAGTTGGAGATGAACCTTCTCAAAAAGTTAATCTTTCCAATGAAAGATTGCAACTCCTTGATGTTCCAAGGATGAGAGATTTGCAATCTTGCCTCAATCCTCTTTGGATTTGTCTTAATACCCTCTTCTGAAATGATGTGCCCAAGAAGTTTACCTTCTTAGAGACCAAATAGTGTCTTCTTAGGGTTTAAAGATATCCGAAATTTTCTTCATTTCTCAAAAAAAATTCTTAGATGTTCTAAGTGCTCTTCATCTGTTTTTGAAAACACAATAACATCATCGAGATAGATGATGATGAAGAAGCCCAGTTCCTCCGAGAATGCTATGTCCATGGCTCTTTGAAAAGTTGCTCTAGCATTCATTAGACCAAAAGGCATTTTCACATACATGAAAGTGCCCCATGGTGTAGTAAAGGTTGTCTTTAATTGATCAGCAGGGTGGACTAAGATCTGATTGTACCCTGAGTAGCCATCAAGCAAAGAAATTCTTCTAGACCCTACCACCCTTTGTAAAATATGATCCATCTTAAGTAAAGGGTAGTTGTCCTTTAATGAAGCTTTGTTCAAGTCTCTAAAGTCTATACAAAGCCTGATCTCTCATGTTTTCTTCCTAACAGACACCAGATTAGATACCCACTCAGAATATCTAATAGGGATAATAATACTAGCATCGTACATTTTCATGATCTCCTTCTGAACCAAAGGCAACTAGATAGGGTTTATTCTGCGTAGCTTCTGTTTGAATGGTTTTGGGTTTTCTTTGAGAGGGATTTTGTGATGTATTATTTCAGTGTCATATAATTTAAGATCTTCGTAACTCCACGCAAAAACATCAGAAAAATCTTTAAACAGCTCTATGTATTTGAGTTTAATGTGAGCTCGTAAAGTCTTATACAATTTAATCATCATAGGTTTAAGTTCACTGCCTATATTTCACTCTTCCACTTCAGTCTCTACAGGTTCCAGTTTTGGTTTATTTTCCACATCGTTAAAATCGAACAACTCTTCTAAAGGGGCCAGACCCTTAGGCAAACTTTCATCTTTAGAGTGCAGAGTTTCTAACTCCTTTGTTTCAAACTTTGCATTCAATTTTGTTTTGTTTTTAAGTTTGCTAGTCAAAATATTAATATTGACAAGCTCAGGAGATGGCTCTTCTTCACCAAGAAAATTTTCTTCACCACAGTCTGTATCATAGTCTGAGTCCGAACTGTGTAGTTCGAATTCATTTCTGAATTGCATGAAGTCTTCTATTTGTTTATCTCCATCAAATCCTTCCAATACTTTGCGTTATCAGGCACGGCTGGTCTAAATTTCATCTGAGTTGTGCAGTCTTTGGTCTGATATGGCGTTAAGCATGTTCTAGCTGCAAAGGCTAAATTGTGGGCGGCAATATTTCTTTTTCTTGGGACAAAAATCAGTTTGGACTCCTCGAATGTTTTTAAAAGGTCCATGACATCGTTTCGGTAGGCCCTAAGTCTGGGATGATTTTTGTTATACTCCCCATTGACTTGCCTAATGACTAACTCTGAATCCCCATACACTTTGATTCTTTTGGCTCCTAACTTCTTCAACAATCGAGCCTAAAAGAAGGGATTCATATTCCGCTATGTTATTTGAACACTGGAAATTTAATCTACAGGAAAGAATTTCTGTGTGGTTGCTTTCAGTGTTGCAAATCCAAACCCATGCACCAGCATTGTTCCTAGTGCAGGATCCGTCAAAGAACATACTCCACACAGGACTATTCTCGGTTTCGTCGGTTTGGTGGTTGTCCTCTTTAACTAACGTGCTTCTTGATTGTTGCGGAGTGTCAACACTTAGTTGCATTTGTTTCAACCCCTCAGGTTTTTCATCGGGTTGAGGATTGTTTTCTTGACTGTCAAGGTTTAGGGTCAATGGACTCGTGACTTGTGGCTCAAGACCTTTGTTTGGTTTGCTAATGTTTTCAAGTGCAGCAAACTGTTCAGACACTTCTGTGTTGTGTTCCTCTTCCTCCCTATCGGCCATTAATCCTGTTAAAGTGACTTGTCCACTAAATGTCTCATCATTAAACATAATAAAAGAATCAAGGCCTATATTCACAAAATAGAGAGGAGAGTTTCGTGGTTTGTCTTGACTTGTAACTGTGTATTGCATATGGGATTCCCTGTAAAGTCTTCTATTGTGATTGAAAATAGGGATAGTTGCATAGGTCATTTCCATCTGCATAGTCCCCTATAACTTAGCCCTCCACGATCTGGATAAAAACATTCCATACTTGGGGGGGACATCAGCGACAACAATATCCATTACTAAGAATTTGGCTGGAATCTGGGCTAAGTTAACACAGAGGTCTTTGATCAATCCTAAACATTTTACTCTTCTTGAGTCAAAGGAGTAAAGGTATTTGTAAGGTCTGGTGATTTCTAGACCCAGGCTCTCCATTACAGCTTTAGGCATTAAATTATGAAAAGCCCCAGAATCATGCATAGCGTTGTGTAAAATTTTGTCATGAACGTTTAAACTCACATAAAAGGGAGGAACAGGTCCCTCTTGATACATACCTTCAATCTTTGGACCAAAAATAAGCTCTGGCTAGTCATTACTAAGATTGACTGTATCCTCATTTTCCTCTATATTTAAAGCCTTCAAAATTTGGGTCCTATATACATGTTGGGCAGCTAAATCTGTTAGGGGAACATAGATTTTGATCTTTGAAATTTCCTACTCCAGGCTGAAAGGAATTTGACTCTTTAAATCACTTGTCTCAGCCTTATTAGCTGTCACTCTATCAGCAATATCAACTTGTTGATTTGTTCTATTTACATTTGACAAGATGGTTTTAACAGGAGTACTAGCTAAAGTGTTAGTATTGCTAAGGTCTGCACTCTGTTTTTCATTGTTTTGAGTGCCTTTCTCTTTATCATTACCAGAATTCACAGCCACTGTTTTGTCCTTTTGTTTGACAATTTTAGGCTTGGTCGTAGTGCTGTTTTGTGAAGATTTGTCGGAGGTTTTGCTATTGGGAGTTTGTTGACTGGTTTTGCTTCTAAGGTCATATTATTTTTGAGATTCTATGATGAAATTTTCCATGTCTTGATAATAATTTTCATCATCATCTCTTCTGTCATCATAAGGTGTGTATAGACCTTGTTTTTTATCATAATGAATCTCAAAGTCATCATTATCTACCCCCAGCATGTTGATATCATCCTCCTATGTTATTTCATCTGTTTCCTCAACCTCACTTACATAGTTTTGACGAAAGGGAGGAGTGATATGTTGATCATCTTCCCGAGGTCTGTTTGGAGGTTGGTTCCTTCTAAAATTCTGATTCTGGTTCTGATTTCTATTTTGAGGAGTAGTTTGGTTTTGAATGGCTTGTGCTCTCTTAATTATGCTCATCTCTTTCATCATTTCTTCCATCATTTTCTCCATCTTTGAGTTGGAAGTAGAGGGTGTATTTTCCTCTCTAAAGGACACTCTCTTTTCATTTTTCATCCTTGCTCTCTTTTCCATTAAGTTGAATTCCACAGAAAGAGCACCCTTTTGCATCTCTTCAAGAGTTGTAGGATCTCTTTCCCTCAGCTGATAGGCCATCTCAGGGTCAAACCTTTCAAGAAACTTGTTTAAAGCTGAGCCTTGTGGAGGTTTTAGTTCTGGGGAAAGTGCATTATACACACTGTTAAATCTAGTGTAATAAGCTTGCACACTTTCCCCAGTGTTTCTATGGAGGTTCTTGTAGTCAGAAAGGACCTAGAGAGGGTTTTTCTTTACTTCCCATTTGTTTAAGAATGTTTGATGGAAGGCTTGGAGGTCATTGATACTATAGGGGGTTAAGCCTTTAAACCATTTTCTTACTTCTCCCCCCAGAATTTGAGAAAATAATCTAAGCTTGACAGAATCATCATCAATTTCATTTCTGTCAAAGTAGTCATTCATCTTATCCACATGTTGTGATGCAGTTGTAGCGTTGCTAGCATCATACAATGGAATTTTGGACTAATAGTCCTATGGAAGATTGACTAATGGAAGAGGAAGGACTAAGGGAGCATACCATGCTGCCATGATATGTGGTGGGGGTGGATTCACAAGAGGTGGATTAACAAGAGGGAAAGTGGGCTGAAGTGGAGTGGTTTGGACAGTGAATGAAGGGTGAAGGGATGTGGATGAATCAACAGCAGATTGTTGAGCTGATCTTGGATGAGAGACACCTAAATTGTGAAGGAAATTCAAATCAGGAG
Organism: Pinus albicaulis; assembly: GCA_034641835.2. NCBI lineage: Eukaryota > Viridiplantae > Streptophyta > Pinopsida > Pinales > Pinaceae > Pinus > Pinus albicaulis. The sequence continues at coordinate 699,458,903 of CM076574.1, forward strand.
GTGTTGTTTCTCTACTACCAGGATGTTCACTTATCTCCAGGGATGAAAGTGAAGACTCAGAGTCTAGCTGGATTATATCATCAAATGACCTAGTTCTAAATGGATTTACTAAGTCAGCTTACGATTGTTGTACAACTGTAAGATTTTCGGGAACTGAATTAGCTCTCAAGGGTGATCTGAAAACAGTTGATAATTTAATCCTAGGAGACTTCCTAAGGATACTTTATGGGTTACCGACTATTTCAGGTGGATCAGGGTCTGGGTAGGCTCTACTATGAATCTTTCTAAAAGCCACTATGCTGTGTTTTTTAGACCCAAATAAATAGAGGAATTTCAACCATGTATGACAATATTTAAGAGGTTAACTCATCTATTTAGACAAAATTTAATCCTGCAGTCCTGTAACTGAGTTTGGATGATATTATAATGACAAGGGTTCTTCCCAGTGGAGTCTTCAGGTCTGTTCAGGATTGTGGAGTCGCCAAGTGGAAGTTTTTAGCTCCTAAGGAGGTAAAAGGTTTTATGGTCCACCACCATGTTTATTGGATACCAATCTGAAATATTTTTGGTGTTTTCTGAGATAATTTTCAGTTGTGTGGTTTCTAAGAATATGCTAACTCTATTTCAAAACTTAGCCACAGTTATGAGACAAAGACAGTCTACTCTTATGGCTAAGCCAGCTGATTTTTCAAGGTTAGATAAAGTTTTATGAGAATCCTAGGGTTTTCCTAGTTTGTCACTGATTCAACAAGTTTTATCATGATTACCATTGTTTGGTAGTGCTTGAAAAGGCTGCTTTTACTCTCAAAGTTTCATTTATTTTAAGGGAAGTGTTCCCCAGTGGATTCACCAGAAATTTTAGGAATCTGTAATCAGCAAGATTGGCAAAGTCCAATCACAGAAACAACATCGTTTCAACCACTTTGGGATTCTAGGATCTAGCCCTCCTGAATTCGGAGAGGGATCTCTCCAATAAGTGCAAATATGGATTTGTCTTTGAAGTTTGGGGTAATGATATTACGCTAGTTATGAAGGCCAAGGGTTTGTTTTGTTTTTGGATGGTTGAGCATGATCACTGTTTGAGGGAAAGTCCTGAATGGAAAGAGTTTCAAAGGTGAGAAGTTGCAAGTGAATAGAAAATATTTGTCTAAAAAGATAGATATAACGCTGGTTTTTAGTCCATTGGGCTATGGATTCATATCAGGGCTTTAATTGAACAACAACATCAAGAGTGATCCAAGGGGCAAGTCATCTATATCACAAGATTATTGAGATTGAAATGATGGAATGGAAAAAATAAAGTGTTGGAGGGGTGGAAACTGATAATAATTTCACAAGGGATTTATAGTCAATCCAAACAAGAAAAGCCTCTTAAGTAACTATTTAAAACCAGCCAAGAACAGGGCTAACCATAAACTTCTTGGGTAAGTTTGTATTAAAGCAGCTTAATTGACGAGTCCAGTAATCCGCATAATTACCTTCAGAAAGTATGAAGACACATAAGAGAAACAAAATGTGACCTAAGATCAGGTAAGGTAATTTAAAACCTAATTTGCTTTCGGCCAACACCAAGGGAAACCTTCAGAATCTGCCTTTGGAGAATAGAAACTAGAAACAGGGCAAACCATCACTTTTCTAGTCTAACTTTAATAAGCAAATGATGAAAATAACTTTCAAGAATAATGTTTAAAGCAAACAGTAGGACGAGGGAACGCCAACATTCCTAATTTCTTAAACTGTATTGAATCATTCTTAAACAAACAAATTGGAGGAAAACATTGAGATAAAGCTTATCAATGAGAGAAGGGTACTGGTAAAAAATAAATCCTAACTCTTAAATGATGTTCTTTATCAGAGAATAATGAACAATATGGCATACATAGAAGGAAAAGAAATAACAAAGAAAGGGGCACTTCACCAATGATACAGACCAGGATCCCAAGAAACAGCTTGTTATTGATGTCAAACCAGTTACAGTCTTCAGGTCCAATGTTTCAGTTCAACAATCATCTTCACTTTTCAGCCTAACTAATCTAAACACAAGCAGAGCTCCAAGGGCCAGTGAACACTATTTACAATCAAAAGTTTAAGCTCAAATGTATTTCAAAGTTCTGCAACCAACAGTTTCTCATCTTCTACAGAAGTAGGTGAGATCTGATAAAAGATCTCTCAGGATAATTAATACAAAGTAATGACTTCTCGGCCTGTGAGGGGCTCGATGGAGAAGTTTACAGGTGTGTTACTGTATTAATTGATTTACATTTATGAATTAAGCTTGGTGGGAGCTTTTGTTGACTTTGAGGCTTAGTGTTATGTAGGAGTAACTCTGCAGATATTTTGTCATTAAGTTTTATGTGCAGAATTAACTTCTCCGGCTGTGCTGAGGCGAATATTTGATTTCGAACAATAACTTCGGCCTCTGTTTGAATGCTTTGAGGCACAGGTGGCTTCGTCATAGCTGGGAGGAATCAATTCGCCTCAGATGTGGCGGTGGAGGCCTTTCTGACTGTTGAACACTTATGTTTTTCTTTTAACTGTGTTTTAATTTGGGGGATTAGGCTTTTGATAATAAATCTTAGCCGTAACCTCGCAAATCTCTCTTCAATCTTCTGTTCTGCTGTGCTCTGTCTTCAAAACTGATACTCTTTTAATTGTGATTAAAATCATAGTGTCTTGTTGATGTGCAGGCCGCACAGGGTTCTTCAAGGCACCAATGCCCATGAAGCATTGATGAAACGTGGAGCAGAGCCCCGTGAATGGTTCCTTTTGATAAATCAACAACGAGGGAATCGTCATTCCCAGACTTCGGCTTCCTCGTTAATATGACGGAACAAATCATTCAAACCTGCAAAATACGAAAAGAATTAAAAAATCATGCGTTTGTGGGTTTAACTGCTACAGAGGATGTGGGGAGGAGCGTAGCCGTTGGATGGCAGCATCCAACGGTGGAGATCAGCCAGGAGAAAACAAAAAGGAGAGGGGAGGGAAGAATTAGACGGAATGATCTGGGACCGTCCGATCTGGACACGTGGACGGTCCGGATGTGATCGGAGACATTCAATCGGCGGGGAAAGAAAATTCACAGTGCTGAAAACTTGCGATGTGATTGAGCGATGACTGTTGATCTGAGGATCAGATCAACGATGGGTAATTAATCGGAGGGATGGCCGATCGGAGGGGACAAACAAACGTACCGATCGAAAAATTGTGATGCGATGTAACGTGGACCGTTGATCTGAGGATCAGATCAACGGTCGGGATTGTTCAACTTTTGCACCGGCGGAAACCCTTATGATATATATAAAAAACCCAAAAATTTAATATAATACAAAGGTTTCATGCTTTGGGGGCGGGTTATATATATATGAAACGAATAGGCGCCCGACTGCGGGTCCTTTAGTTATATGAAACATGATGGGCCCGGGGCGTATACAACAGAGAGCTAATCGCAATTGGAGCCTCGAGCTCAGGCTTTTCAATCTACCCATTGGAATTTTTGTGATGCGATTGAGCGCCTTGGGATCTTTAACACTTGGTCCCGGGCATAGGCTATATGGAATGAAAAGCGGTGGGGGTGGGGTTTATACATATATGACCCAATCGCATCGGAAAGTTTTGATGCGGGTCTATCAATCAACCCTTTGTGAATTTCTTCGATGCAATTGCGCGATCGGGTCTTTTTAATTTAACCATTTTTTATTTGAAAATCATTGTATGGGCACGTTAGACCAAAACTTTGGATAAAAGGGTTTTTTTTGTTTTTTTTGTTTTTTCAAAGGAAAAAACAAAACGGGAATGGATTATTACAATTTTTTAAGCGCCAAAGGCAGGCCCACGGACTATATGGAAAAATAATATGATCAGGGTTTATAAACACAGGACTTAATCGCATCGGAGTTTTAGAAATGGAAAAAAGACTTGCGCACTTGGATGTTTGCGATGCAATAAGCACTGTGAGGGGTTTAGCACTTGTTTGTAGCACCAAAGCGTATGGTGGAGAAGTGGTTAGGAATTTAGCCCAAGGGGGCTTAAGTCCATAGTCAAAAGCACTTGTTTTTATGAAAATTTTCAAAGTTTTTTGATGAATTTTGGGGGTTTTGGTAAGGTTAAAAAGTGAGTTTTTAACCTTGTAAAAATGATTTTCATGAAGGGAAGAAGGGGAACCATGAAAAATAGAGGAATTTTATGGAGAAAAAGGGGAGCAAATGAAGGTTAGTTTCTGAGTGAAGGGAAGGGGAAAATGATGATTTTGCAGCAGTATTTTCTCATGAAATCAACAGAATTTCTGAGTATAAAAAAGGGAATAGTAGTGAATATTTGGATAGAGGCATGAGGCCTTGAAGAGTCTTCAAGAGCCAACACTTTTTAGTAATAAAATTTGTTCCTTGATTGCTCAAAAAAGTTTTAGCCACCTTTTGCTATAACAAATTTTATAGGTGGCTAACACCTGGCTAGGAACTATGTGAGCTCATTTTGTAGGATCTTCTCTTGGCTAGATTTGACCTTCTGGCCCCTCTAGTCGCACACCTCGGCACTTGGGCATTGCATCTGACTGATCCTCAAAAAAATCATCGATCTCCTCAAGGATGTAGCGCTACCTCTATGTGGCTCTGTGCTGCCTCTACATAGCTGCCACGCTACTTCTTCTTCGTCCTCTTCTCCACCTTCTCTGCTAGGTATTCCCAACTCAGGAAAATACTTTATAACTAGAAATATCATTTCCCCTCACTGCAATCAAATCAACTTGATGATCTTCTCCACTGCTGAGCACTGGTCAGTTGAGAAAGTCGATCTCTAGACTCTTCTCGTTGAGACTTCAATGACCGCGATTAAATCGCTAATCAATGACCACTAGTACATTTGGGGGAAATTCCGACACTTGGTTCCGACGCTTTTGACCAAATGTCAGAAATTTCCCCAAATGTTTTCAATCCCGCCCGAAACCGTCGCTATACCGACGTTTAGAGAAAAGTGTCGCAATACCGACACTTAGACAAAGTGTCGCAATTACGACGTTTGGAGGAAGACGTCACAATTGCGACACTATGCCCCAAAGCATCGCTATTGCGACAACTTCCTCCAAATGTCGCAAGTGCGACACAATGTCTAAGTGTCGCAATTGCGACGTTTGGAGGCATCCGTCGCAATAGTGACGCTTTGTCCGCCGTTGGTATAACGACACTTATATGCGCGCTACATAAAAATGATTTTATTAAAAAATACATGCGTGCTACATAAAAATGATTTTATTAAAAACTACATTAACATCTGATATCACGCGAGCATTCGCCCTCCGTTCTTGCAGAACAACATTCGCCCTCAGCATTCACCCTCAGCTCTTGCAGAATAGCATTTTCCCTCAGAATTAGCCCTCAGCTCTTGCAGAACAACATTTTCCCTCAGCATTCGCTCTCAGCTCTTGCAGAACAGCATTCGCCCTCAGCTCTTGCAGAACAGTATTCGCCCTCAGCTCTTGCAGAATAGTATTCATCCTCAGTTCTTGCAGAATAGCATTCTCCCTCAGCTCTTGCAGAACAGCATTCGCCCTCAACATTCGCCCTCAACTCTTGCGAAATAGCATTCGCCCTCGGCTCTTGTAGAATAGCATTCGCCCTCAGCATTTGCCCTCAGCGCTTGCAGAATAGCATTCGCCCTCAGCTCTTGCAAAATGGTAAGTTCTTACTGCATGCCCTTCCTCCTATAGTAGGGTTGACTCTATTTGGGTTTTTTTGGTCAATTCCATTGGATTGTGTTAGGATATAGGGTTCTCTCTAGATGTCTTCCAATGTTATTTTGGATGAGTTTCAAAGAGGATGTGTAAGATGTGTTTGTGCTTGCATGAATTTGACTCCACCAGTTTCATGAAGTTTAAGCTATGGATTTTAGTTCTACAAACTCATCCATCTCAACACCCATTAACGAATTGCCCTTGGTCTGATCTATATTGAAGGTGAAGTGCAAAGTGGTAGAGAATGGGAGATCGAAAGTCATCAACTTTATCACAAGGGTAGTACTCCAGATCGAAAGTGATGAGCTTTAGTTCTCCAGATTTGGGGATTTTCTAATATTTGGGGATTTTCTGATGACATACCAAAGGTCACATCCATACAACCATATCAAGGTCAATGTTGAGATCATTCTCATATAGATATAGGTCACTGATATATAGGGTTAATATCATCATCACTATCCATGGAAACCGAATGGTTACAAAATCTGTGATTGTGGTTGGCTCATTTATAATTATTACCCATTTACAGTAGAGCACAGAAACACTAAATATGGCCCAAGCAGAGCCTTTACAACAGACAATGGAATTGCAGCTGCTACATCAATAACCAATAGCTCCACTTGAGAAAAAATTTCATAATCTTGGGGCTGGATATACTACAAAGAAAACAATTGTAGGTATCATTTGTGCTCCAATATATTAATATACTTTTTACATTGAACTGAAGAAAGGGAAACAAGCAGATGCTAGCCATCATACAATGCTTTGACATAAGAGTTTTGAGTGACATACTTGAAAAAAATAACTCATCCACTGATATTTATAATCATTTAAGTTATTCAAGTTAAACACAGTGTCAAGAATCAAGATTCAATACCCTCTATTATCTTCATCACCCAATACAAGATTTAAATTTTTCCCAAAGAAACGCTTACTAAATTGGCAGCCATTATTTCTCCCTGCTTTAAAAACCCTACATTTACATGAAAACAAGCATTGCATTTCAACTACAAAAATCTATTAGTGTTCAAATGTACATGTGTGCATCACTTGTGTAGGGTATTCCTTTTCCACTTTCACATTATCCAAGAATGTGTGCGGTATAGTTCATATTTTTTGTGATTTAGATTATCTTGAAAAAGGAAAGGTAAATTATTTCCCATGGAAAAAGAAGGTTTTCCCTTTTTACTACTGGAAATGGTACAACAAAGTTCCATTTCTACCCGAAACTCCTATGAAACAGGAACCAAATAAAGGCCACGTCCTCAATGGACATCATTTGGCTTTGAAAATGGCCATTGCACCGTGTTGTTTCTTATATTACATCACAATAGTTTCCTAGGTCATTTCTTGTTTCTTGAGATGAAAAAAAACCAAAGAAATTGTGAAGATCCTTTCAAGAAATAAATGACCATTTCTCAATCATATCTCAACTATTTTTTATTTTATTCAGTGGTTGCTTACTTTGAGAGAAATTTGACACTTTCATAAGGAATATAACATAAAAACACAAAATGGGAAGGAATTGATGAGGTAGATGACCTTTAGTTGTTGTCAATTAAGAATTGATAATACATGATGCATGTTCTGTACTACAAACTAGATTCCTTCCTGGAGTTAGGACACAAAGTATTGAATCAAAGTTGTAGTTTCTAACTTCTTGTATTGGTTCATCAATCTTGAATTTCAGACATTGCATGTCTTCATTGCTTCATGTTTGAATAATTTGCATCATATCGTACAATAGGAAATTAGGAATTATGATTATTATTACTTTATGGATCTGTTAAGTTACTTTTAAGTTTGCATGGTTTAGTGTGAAATTATTCTTGTGTGCCCCTAGGCCCAGGTGAAGGAATGCCAAGGACTGAGAACCATAGTTTTAAATGGTATTGTTTCTTATACCCCAAAACCCCTCAACATCACTTCTGATTAGTTCTTAACAATAGTGTTGTAAAAAATTTGAGAATTGATATAGCAAAATCTCGCACTTCTCAAGATAAATTCCTAAAGCTAAAGTGTGATACCATGTGTAATTCAATAGCCCCATTGTCACCTCACCAACCTCTTTTCACTTCGGGCTAGCTCTCCTCCAACTCAAGGGGGGTTCTCCCTAGTAGATGTTAGGGATCTAATGGCCCAACCAAACCAAGTCAAGAGCCCCCCAACTCTCTATGTTTACTACTATCAATCAAAATATTGAACAATAGGGTCAAACATGCATCCTGAAGATAAAATTGCTAGGGTACTTTTGGGTAATTTCAAAGGGAAAGTCCCCAAACACATATAATCAAGGAATTATAACGTGATTTCAAACATTAAATATCAACAAAATTGTTTAAAGGATATTGAACGGAAAAAGGTGATGGAAGATAGAAAGTGCCTTACTTAAATGCTCTAAGGATTTTTCAATAGTTGCTCCAAAAGCTTCACTTCAAGGCCCTTCAAGATCGTCTCCAACAATGTTATAACATCAGTTTCAACAATTTTGCTCCAAAAATGTCCTCAAGGTCTTCACAACAAGTTTACTATAAGTTGCTCCAACAATATATTCAATAAGGTCTTCATTGTCAACTCGTCTCTTGTTTGGGTGCCTTAATGTGCAATGACATGTTTCCAGGACTGAATTCAATGCAAGGCATATTTGAAACTCTAAATTTGTCTTCCGGTGTCTTATTAGAAATTATTTCAGTTTTCATTTTGTGTTTTCAAGTTAGATATTGTGTTCAAGTTTTTACATTTATAATTTTATTTCAATGTGGCAGATTGATTAGGGCAGTACAGGAACAACCCCAAGATGGGATGATCGTGGAAAGAGGCCAGCGGAAGAACATGTAAAGTGCCAGCATTGCTCTATCTTCAGGTATTTTAGTTATTTACATAATTGAAATAATATTAATTTTGTTCAAATATGTAGACACCTAGCCATGGTACACCTGATGATTCCCTCTATGAGGAAGAGCTTTCTTCATCCCTATCTCCAGCGCTCTTGTTGCGAAAAAAGGCACGAGATGCAAGGTCGAAATTTAATACTTTGATAGACGCGCCTCAAAAACCTGAAACAAAAGAGAGGATAAAACAACTTATGACCCAGCTAGAAACATATCAGGTAATAATAAAAATTCAAAAGGATATTTTTTTTGTTCTGCATGAGATGAATTGTGATAGTTTGATTTTTAATTTTTACATTGACTAAACTAACAAAAATTTCTTTTGTATGTAGCGTTTTCTAGCACTTGTTGAACCCGGTGTTGGTGGTAGTGGGACACAAGGGCAAGAGATTTCCCAGCAACCCTCTCGTACACCTTCTACTCCTTTAGGTTCCAGCCAAGAAACACACCCTGCCCAAGCAGACACCCAGCCAACCGCTGAACGTGTTGGCAGTGATGAGGCTGATATGGCCAACTACAGTATTGCGTTTCTTGGAGATACACGTGTCAGCTCCACAGGGACCATTAATGGCACGTTGTTGGTGAACGATGAAGGTGTCCCTATAAAGCACGTACAACTCCCAGGTAAATTTTAATATTTTAACTATTTCATGTACTCTATCTAAAACATATTTATCATGATTTTTATTTTTAAATTAATGATAATATATATATTTTTCTGTGTAGGAAACAATGAGTTCTACAAGTTTTTGGAGAGCCATGTGTTGGTAATTTTTGGCCCAACCATATGCACAAGGTGGAATTCCCATAATTCCAACCTGAAAAAAGAACTTCTAGATTATCTAGAAGCCCTTTTTGGGGTCGACACATTTGACAGAACAGCGGTGGCTCGGGTAGCCGGAAAATATTTGAAATATACCAGGGACACCTATAAGACGCAATTTAAATTTAACCCTATATACGAGTGTCCTCTCATAGTTTCAGAGAGTGAGTGGAGAGCACTCATCCATGACGGAAAAGAGAAAAGGGCAAAGAAAGAAGGAAAAATTCCAACTGGACCCGCAAGGTAAATTACAACTTTAATTCAATAGCTTTCATTTTCTCTATGTCTAAAATAAAAGTGTGCTACGTCATATCTGACTTCAATATTTTGATGCTAGGTTGCCTGACACCTCGAAGGCAACCAAAGCTATGATTGAAAAAAAGGGCCATCACAAGCTAGGCTAGGGCGGCTACTTGAAATTAGCCGCAAGAATTGTAATTAAGTAGCTAAACATCTTATAATTAATTGTATCTCCTTTCAACGTTTTTGTAATCCTATCAAATATGATTAAAAATACACAATAATATGTAATGTAGGGTGATGACTTCGGAACAGAAACTACAAAGGAAGATAAAAATATCGCTTTCCATTTCGGCTATCAAGCCATAGTTGAACGTCGCAGAAGCTTGGGGCAGGTCCCAAGATCCAGAATGCCTGATAAGGTAAAACATTAACCTTTCAATATGTTTGTTTTCGTCCATAAATTTAATGTCTAACAAATTTGTTTAAATCAGGGGAGCAGCACTACCGACAAGGCAAATAACCCAGTTTTAGAGCCGGATGTAGATGATCCTCACGTGCAACCTGATCATTGTAGTGGGGACCAGGCCGACAATGCTACTATCAGTGAGGGCCGTGACGGTAATTAATTTCCACTTATAATTTTTTCTAATTATACCTTGATGGTTGTCCTTATAACGTTTTTTGTTTAAATGACAAAGAATGTTTCCCTTGAGGATCTTACCACCAGAGAGGAAGACAGGGCAACAGTCCCAACAGCGACAACTGGTGCACCAGGTAAATAATCTCATTGCAATTTTTTTTATTAATATTACCGAACTAGTTCAATGATATTTAAAAGCTGACAATTAAAATTTAATATTATCTGTTTTTGTAGGCGATGCCCCGTCACTGGATGAGCCCAGACATCGTGAATACGCAACTAGGTCAGCAGTGCGGGTTGAAAGGCACGAAACAGGAGCAGAGCACGATGATATTGATGATGTAATTAGGAGCTTTAAAAATAGGAAGAAGAAAAAAGAAAATTTGACAATGTAAAATATTGTATTATTATAAGACAAACGTTACCATACTTGGAACGTTTTTTGCGTTATATAAAAAACTCATTTATCATACTATTTTTATGTCAAGCATTAATTGCAATGTTTCCTTGCGTACTTTTTGTTGAATTGTGTTTTTATTAGTTATTGAATATTTTTTTTTATGCTCATGAAAGTAAAAAATGAAATATAGATTGGGTATTGGGGAATTGAGAGTGATGTGAGGGGAGGGGGGGGGGGGAAGGGGCCATAAGAGCTTCCACCTTCACGTGGTTGGCCCTGTTTAGTAGAGAATAATTTATTGGAGCGATTTAATCTTGGAGCAAACCTCCCTCGATCTAGCGTAGCAACAAAAAAGTCATTGTTGACTTAGTTGCTACTCTTTCAGATCGTGGGAGGCTTGTTCCAAGTTCATGCAACTCCAATAAATTGTTCTTGAAACGAAGAGGAGCTTATTCAGGTATGTTTTGACATTTTCAAAATATGTTCTAACATTATCATAAGAATGCATCTTAGAGTAAAAAATACTACATCAATTACTTGTATTTATTGTATAGATAATGATGGATTTTTATTGACTTGGCAGTGCAGGTACAAATCCTCTTGCATCATGAGCAATACAACTTGTCAACCAGGGTCATGTCCAGGATATTTTTGCTTGTACGCTTGACCAGGTTCGTAATGTCACATTTTGTAAGCTCCTTTACAGTTCATAATTCAATATTAAGCTTGTTCATGATTATTATCTAGGTTTTTTGTATGTGGTTTTCATCTATTTGATTGTAAGCAACTCTGCATGTTTCCTATTGTTCACCATGATTTCTCCCATTACCACTCCCAGGATGAATCCGACTTTATTGTTACATAGGTTATTTATTGTTACTATGATTTCTCCATTTACAATTTCATAGGTTACATCATGTAAAGTTGTCAATCTCAGGTTGGTGATGAGCTTTAGTTCTCCAGATTTGGGGCTATTCTGATATTTTCTCCCTCGTGTCATTCTTGCATCACCTCGTTGTTTGAGCATGCCAATTGTCTACCACTTGTACCAATTGGCACATGTCAATCTCTGAGTGGTGCCACATTTCACCTATTTTCGTCCCACTTGACCACTTGAAAAACTCAAATCCACACACCATGTGTCTTTATCATGGAGTGCCACATGTCCTAGATATTTAGGCCGATAGGCCTTCTGTTATGAGAGAGATCAATTTTTTTTCGTCAACACTTCTTATCTAGGCATGACACCTGTTACTTGTTTAATCTGATGGTCACAGTCTCTCGGGTTACCTTCTAGGTTTGACATACCACTGGTTTCTAGTATATTTCCATGGAATTGGTCTGAAAATACCAACAACAATCCACACACCTGCAACCGTCGACAGACCTGCCATTTTAGTAGCTGCATTTCCGCAACTGCCAATACACCTGCCGTTTTAGTTGCTGCATTTCGGCAATTGCCAATACACCTTCCATTTCATTCTCCTAGACTATGTGTATGCATATTTTTCATATAATTTTATCACGAAGTTGGCTGCAGTGCTTTGACATGCCTTTGAATATTTTTGCAAGTTAGAAGACATTTCAGGCCAGAGCTATTGAATAGACTTGATGAGATAGTTGTATTTGATCCTCTTTCTCGTGACGAGCTCATAAAATTTGCTAGACTACATATGAAAGATGTAGCGATTCGTCTTGCGGAGAGAGGTGTTGCTTTAGGGGTTACAGATGCTGCTCTGGATCTTGTTCTTCAGGAAGCCTATGATCCTGTAAGTAATCACTTTTTCTTTCTTTCTTTCTTATTCAGAGTCTATCTTGCCAGGGGATGTGCTCGTTATGGTTTTTTATGAGACCGTTGTCAATTTCATCACCGTCCCTCATAATATGTTTGATTGTGTTTATAAATAATAAACAATTATTACACCAAACAATAAGCAATTAACTGTACTATGAGTAATATGATATCTTGAAATAATTCTCATTATAATTTCATAACCTCTGCTCTCACTTGGTGGTGTCTATATCACTAAGTGTGTCTTCTTTAAAATTATATTTACAGCAGACAATGAACAATCAACTGCACTACGAGTGATATCTTGTAATAATTCTTATTATAATTTCCTAACCTCTACTCTCACTAGGTGTCTATATCACTAGGTGTATCTATTTTAAAATTATAGTTTCAATGGTAGATAAATTTTTATCTTATAATTATAGCTTTGATGGTGATACCTTGTGATTGATAATGCAGTTTGAAGCAGCTTTGGCTTTGAATAATATAGTCTCAGGAACCTCTGAGAATACAAAGGTTGTGATTGATTACAGGGCACTACCTATATTTGTGGAACTTCTTACCTCTGGGAATGATAATGTTCAAGAACAGGTAGCACGTTTATTTTAGAGGCATAAAATTATTCTTCCCAACTATCTTTATATGTCTGTAATTTTGGAATTTGATTTAAAAAACTAGTACCCAACTTTGAGTTCAACAGGTGTTCGTGTAAGGCTGTTTGGGCTTTGGGAAATATTGTTGGAGACTCTGCAACATTTAGGGATCTTGCCCTCAATCATGGAGCTCTAAGGCAGATGCTTTCCCAGTTGAATGATACTGCCAGAATTTCAATGATAAGAAATGCTACATGGGCTCTGTCAAATTTTTTCCGTGACGTAAACCCCAACCATTATTCGAATAGGTAAGCATAATACATTTTCTACCTCTTCTTCTTAGTTCGCAGATACTGTGGATTTTTTTTATAGATATTGGTGCTTGGTATATTTGAACGTAATATGGACCTAGGCGCTTGTTCATTACAATGACTCTGTCATCAGGTTTTAGAAAATGCTCAGAAATTTGGGTTTCACAAGGGGATTACCCTTGCTTGCAATTATCGATTATCAATCACATTCAAAAAAAGTCTTTTGTAGCATTGCTGAGCTCTTTGTAGGTGAATTTCCGAGGCAATTTCACAATATATGAACTAAATTTGTCTGTCCTTTTCAATACTCTATGCTTGTAACATAACCAGAAAAAAATCTAGTGGCCAATGCAACAACAACAACACCTCCTGTTGAAATGCCTGCAATTCACCCTCTCTGCACACATGAATGACTATGGCACCCTCTTTTGTGAACAGGTACTGGAGTTGAAGGTACTAGTTTCGATTAGGATCATGGAATTCAACATCCAAAATAGTATCAAATTCCACTGCAATAGTATTCCCTAGTGAGGGCAACAGTTCATTGAGACCTATTGCACTCATCACCCCCAAATAGCCTCCAGGGCTACCCAGAGTGTGATCATCTTTGTTGCTCAGTATATTTTTATTTTTTCAGTGAGAGTTTAGGGTTTCTCTAACATAGCTTCAGAAATCTGATTCAGTTCCTGCTTGAATATCGTCACATAATACTCATGGTTTGGATTGATGAGCATGCTCTGAATGGTTAGTTGATTCATAAGAACCACCCATATAGTCATCTTGAGATATTTCAGAATTTTTCTCGGGTTTCCTTTTTCACCGTTTCTAGTGGGTGGGATGGTGTGGGGTGATCCATCAATACTGGTGCTCTTGTAGTAGGGAATTTTTTTTTGGGGATATAAAGGAGAATTTGATGTAGATATCCCATTGGATGCATTCATAGATGGGAATGAGAGGTCAAGAATTTAAATTAAAAATATGCAACCTCTAGCATGGAAACCTGAAGGCCGCAAGAGACACTGGTTAAATATTGTTTTGTGCTGGCCTTAATATAGTCGTGATTTATTTCTATTATCTTAATGCAAATATATGGTCCGGTCTCATTAAAATGAGGATTGTGGTTGTATTTCTCTTGGTTGTTTCTCTCTTAATGCTCCAGAAGTTGCCAAAAGTTGCAATAGTTGTTTAGTTTTCATGTTACAACTTAAAAGTGGTTTTTAGTAATGGGAGTCATGTTTTTTAAGGTTCATACTAATATGAAGATCTTGTAATTATATATTCAGGATAAGAGAAGATGGCCTCTGCTTTGGGAAGTATGACAAAAATTGCCACATCTACCTCATTGGGTAACAATGGAAAGGGGAAGAAGTTGGGTGCAATGTTTGATAATTATGGCAGACAATTGTCTTCTCTTTCAGTTTTTCACCCATTTCCTTTAATCGCTCAAGCAGAAGAGGGACTCTGAGATTACGCGACAGAGAGAAGGTAGTTAATACAAGAGCTATGGAAAAGGAGTTGTGCTTCAACAAGGATGGCTCAGTGACAAAAAAATTGCAAGTCAGAGAAAAAATTATGTTTAAAGGAAGGTCACTTGCACGTGAAACTTCAATGCAGTGGATCTTTCCTTATCCACTTATATTCGATTTTAATGTGTTATTTTAATTTTTCATAGAGGGTTGTTTTGGCATATGGTCTGGCATTCAATTGCACACTTACTGAAAGCATTGTCAATTTGTCTTGCAGGCGGTGTGAACAAACTTGCTGATCTTGTTGGAGTCACCCTTGGGGTGAAGGGAAAAATGTTGTCTTGGAGAGCAAGCATGGTTCTCCGAAAATAGTTAATGATGGTGTGACAATAGCTAAGGAGGTAATTTGTAGATGTGTGCTCTGGTTTTCTTTTTAACGTTGTATTAGTTCCCCCTCTTAAATGTCTTAGATTTGTTAGGCATAATTTGAAAACTCAAAGGTGAAAGGAAACATATTTGTTACCCAGTGGTCTACTTGGCCTATGGAATAGCCACATTAGAGTAATGCATAAAGCTTTTCACAACAATAAAAGGAAAGGGTTATGGTTGAGTCAAATTTTATTGTTATTGACAGTGTAATGAAATGTATCTCAATGCTATGGTTTTGGCCTTTTTATTGGTTGAATTAGAGGACCCAATTGAAAATATTGGGGCCAAGTTGGTAAGGCAAGCTGCGGCAAAGACAAATGATTTAGCTAGGGATGGAACCACAACATCTGTTGTTCTTGCAAAGGGTTTAATAAGTGAGGGTGTAAAGGTAACTTTTTGTCGATAGTACTGAATTAAGATCATCTATTCATTTTTGTAGGGTCTTATGGTGTTTGGTTTTTTAGTTTTGGGTTGGACTTATTGAGTCTAAGATAATTTTTGAGTGAAAAAATTGCTATCAGGTATTAAAAAATTTTGGTTCTTTTGTCAAAATTTATGAGCTTGTTAGGAAATACAAAACTGACAATGGTTGTATCTTAAATTTGTGGAAAATAATTTGAAATGAAACCTTTTTTTTTAGGTTGTTGCAGTAGGTGCAAACCCCGTTCAAATTACTAGGGGCATTGACAAGACAATAAAGGCCCTTGTTTTGGAACTCAAAATTTTGTCAAAGGAGGTAAACACTTGCCTTTTGAGTAGGTTGGTTTTCCTTTTTGCTGATGGTTTGGTGTATCTAATTGAATTAGTTGCCTAAGGTATTTTTGGTTGCAAACTCTTCATTTTTCATACAGTATTGACCTTGTGGAATACATTTGATTATGTGGTCTTGTTAGATCTACAACATTTGTAGTTGTTTAGTCTTATGGCCGAGGTGCACTTTTATTATGGAAATAGTTGATGCAATATTGTCATTTAATCCTTACTGCAGGGTAGCATGTTGAGAAGTTTCTTGTGAAACATTTGGTATTCAAAGTGTGCCAGAAAATTCTTGCAAAATTTCAAATATTTATGTTGTTTTAAACCATTATCTTTTTCATGTATTGGATGCTGAAAATGTGAAAAAGACTTTGGTATGAAACCAACTGGTGAATAATTTCCAGCAAAACAACCACTTCCAAGACATGATTTAGAAGTAGAAAATATGTACTTATGAAGCATAGAAAGATATCCTTGATGCATTGTCAATGTTTGGCTAGGGTTATTTTTGGAGAAAATAACTCCCTATTCCTAGAATAGTGATCTTCAATACAAGTAAATGCCAGAGAAGAGAGATCATCGTGTGACATAAACCTATTAACAAAAGTGAACAGAGAATGATTATTAATTATGGCATACTAAGTTGTCAGTGATTTTGACTATTTGTCTTTAACATGTAAAAATGTTAAATTCCAAACTTACATCATCATGATTTGGCATCATGAGCTTAACTAATTGTCCACCATGCTCATAATTTCATTGTTGTATTCATATCTATAAACAATGTTTCAAATAATAATAATAAAGTTCTATAAGAAAAATCCAGAACTCCATGCTGCTGCTCCTTGTGAGACAAAGTCAAAATTGCATTACACAATCTGACACATAAGAATCTCCTATATCTCGGTGGTATGTATCCAAATTATTATAATAGTGTCTTCAAGACTTATGTTGACATTGCCAATGAGATATTTAAGCAATGAAAGATGGAGCCTTCTTCATTGTTGTATATGTAACAATATTTTATTAATATAAAGATTGATGGTTTTGTCTTTCTGAAAATGAAATGTAAAAATAATTTATTGTGGTCAATTGAAAGTTTTTTTTAAAGCTTTTCATTATGGAAGGGCAACATAGATATATGCCCTTCTAATTGAAATTCGGACCTACCCTTCAAATTTGATCACTGTGTGGGACCTTAACAAACAATATAACTATTCCGCCGCGCGTTATATAAAACATATAACAAAACCTTTGTCAAAAATTCAAACGAACCCTTTAGCCATGGAGCCCGCCGGACTTCAAACGACGATAAACCATAATTCAAACCACATTCGCGTTCCAAAATAGCCTGCTGACATCGGCCAATTTTGTGACGCGAAAACCAAATGAATTCTGCCCTAATCTTTTTCGGGTCCGAATTTGTGCTGGCGTACGGAGAGAGAGTTGTGACACGAATTTCTTATCAAATTCGCCCTAATCTTTTTCGGGTCCGGATTTCCACTGCGCGAGCGGCCCAAACAAAGATCCGCTCCAATCAATTTCTGCCACGTGTCCTCAATCAAAAGTTTCACTGTTCCCGGATGCGGGTGCATTCGATGGCGTTTAAGGCGATGGGACATGGATGTGGCGATTTCATATCAATCGCATTAAGTTTTAGCGTTGTTCAATTAGCCGATATTTAAGTTCCAAGGTTTTCACATCAAATCGCATTAAGTTTTAACGTTGTTCAAGATCAGACCTCCACTCCTGTTAGCGATTTCGCATGCTCCAATATGATCAGGCCTTCGGCTCTCATCAATGAGAGATTATTTATGACGAGTGTTCTTCTATGCCATTGCAGTCGAGTTGATAAAATGGCGTTCGCTATGGTTTTTCAGACGAGCCGCAACATTTGAATTGCAGATGCTCTCCAGTTGCTGGGTTACACTGCCTGCTCACTGTGACGAGAAGGAGAAGTGGCCAGTTGAACTGCTGCTTAGACCTTGGTGCAAATTTGCATTTCTCTCGGTTCGGTCTGTGTCTGTCTTCCTTGGTTTCTTGGAATCCTGCTTCTCTATCTCGTCTTGTGCCCACTGCTGAGACTGCACCCATGCCTCGCCTGCGTCAAAGGATGTGTTGCCGCAAGGGGAGCACTAGAGGTCAACCCCTGCGCGCTCCCTCCAGCCCCTCAACTGAGTCGTCTTCTAGCCAGTCCAGTGATTATTACGCAGGTTGCTATCCAAACACTAGAAGTGGGCGGGGTTGAGTTCTAGGATCTGGCCACCGTATGGGCTCCCCTGCTCCTCATTTCTCCACCGCTTCACCTTCTCCCACGACGTGCACTATGCTTTTTTCCTTTAATTTCTCTCTGAAACGCCCACGAATCACAGCTTCAATCACTGTGGTTTTCCGTGAGGAGGCCCAAGTGGAGGAACAATGCACTCGTCCGGCGGGTTTGAGCTCAGAAAAAGTCGGCCAGCATTCGAGCCTTCAAGAGGGGAGCGGTGGCGTGAATGTGGAGATAGCACCTAGCAATCCTGGACCTTTCGAAGGATGGTACCGAATCGTCGAGGAACCACCAGAGGAGTATTTTGGTTAATTTGGTTTTCTTGCTTCGCGGCCCACTTAATTGGGCATGTTTTAGATTATATTACCGTGTTGGACCTCTGTAATATTTTTGAATTCTGTAAACATTCAAGACTGGTTTCCCCGTATGAGGGCAGTCTTATTTTTTGATTTTTTGATGACAAATTTGCCATAAGTCTGGGCAATGTTTTTGACTTCGGTCATGCTGTAATTTTATTCCCACTGTTAATAGATTAACTTTACTTAGAAAAAAAAAATGTTGCCCGGTTTCTATTTTAAACCTGTTTTTTGAAATACAGAGCCATGTTTATATGATTGTTTATAGTCGAAGCACTGCGGGGTGGTTTATTATATTAATATTTCACGGTCAAATTATGTTCATAACAATTGGAAAAAAAAAATGTTTCCCTGTTTCTATTTTAAACCTGTTGTTTGAAATACAGAGCCATGTTTATATGATTTTTTATAGTCGAAGCGCTGCGGGGTGGTTTATTATATTAATATTTCACGGTCGAATTATGTTCATAACAATTGGAAAAAAAAAATGTTGCCTTGTTTCTATTTTAAACCTGTTTTTTGAAATACAGAGCCATGTTTATATGGTCTACGTATTATACTCTTTCTCTGTATATCTACATGAACCTTTTTGCTATGAACAGGGTGGATGCTGTAGCGGGCTACTAATGGAAACAAGCGAGCCTAAACCTTACATCTCGGATGCAACAGATGGTTACCAATTTTGGAATCAAGCGAGCCTGATCTTACAAGCGAGCCTGGGTTTCTGCAGTTGGTTTTTATTTCTGGGAACAAGCGAGCCAGAACATACAATCGACCCTGGGTTTATACATATTTTTTCTCTATCATGGATGCTTTTTGTGTGAGGCGTATATCAACAGTACATGTCTCTGCACATTTCCTGTATCCGCTTTATGATACTATTTTATGTGTTAACAGGTTATCACTCTGCCTTCAAAACTAGCGATGTTGGTTTATTGATATGGTCTGATGGTCTTTTTATATTTTGGACATATCACACTCCTCACATGATTAGCATTTTTCTCTGTTCAAGGATTTTAGGTACTTTAATTTGTATTTGGAACAATGGACGTCGGTACTCTATCTGTTGCTTTACTATTCTACATACTGCTATTTCACTTTCTTATAGATGCCTCGGGCATATTTGGATGCTTTCTCGGATTGTCGATAATCTCCATGTGGACCGTTACTGGGTTTTATATCATGTCCCTGTATGTGACATGGGGTATTTTTCTATCATTGTCTGGGGTGGGACTTCCACTTTTCTGGATGGATATTTGGGTTCCAATCTTCAAATGTGAAAATGTAATGACTTCATGGATTGTTTTTCTTCATATAATATATTCAAAACAACGTTTTTTCTCTTGTGAAAAAAAAATGATTGTTTATAGTCGAAGCGCTGCGGGGTGGTTTATTATATTAATATTTCACGGTCGAATTATGTTCATAACAATTGGAAAAAAAAAATGTTGCCCTGTTTCTATTTTAAACTTGTTTTTTGAAATACAGAGCCATGTTTATATGATTGTTTATAGTCGAAGCGTTGCGGGGTGGTTTATTATATTAATATTTCACGGTCATTGGAACGCCCACAATTCATAACAAATATTGGAGATTTACTGTCCTGTTTTAAAGTTTCATTTTTTTTTTTTAAATTGAACCCTCCGTCGGTATACCGACGCTTTGTAAGCGTCGGTCTTCCGACGTCTTGAATGATTTCCGTCGGTCTTGTGACATCCATCGATATTGCGACAATTCTTCCTAGGGTCGGTATTACGACGCTTTTGGAATGCGTTGGTATTGTGACGCTTCTGGGACGCGTCGGTCTTGCGACACTTTTGCAATGCGTCGGTCTTGCGACACTTTTGTACGGCGTCAGAATTGCGACAGCTTAAAAATGTCGGAAGAGCGACAGTATAAAAACGTCGGAAGAACGACGTTCAAAACATCGGACCACATTTCGTCGGAATTGCGACAGTTTACAAACGTTGGAAGAGCGACGTTCAAAACGTCGGACCACATTTCGTCGGAATTGCGACAGTCTACAAACGTCGGAAGAGCGACGTTCAAAACGTCGAACCACATTTCGTCGGAATTGCGACAGTTTACAAACGTCGGAAGCGCGGCGGCTTGGGAAACGTCGGAAGAGCGACGCTTGTTTGGAAGCGACGAAAAAAGTGTTGGTAGTGAGACACTTTGTCAGTGCGTCGGAATTGCGACGTAATGGCAAACTACGTTTTTTCCATCCTCGAACTGTCACTCTTGCGATGACTATGTGTCGGAATAGTGACGAAGTGGCCGTCGGAAATAGGGCCAAATTTTCTAGTGGAAAAATATTAAGTTGATTTGATCTCCTTCTTTTTCTAGAAGATTCACCCCCTATTTTATTAATATTCTTTAATTATTTTAATTCCCTAAGTTTAAACTTAGGTTCCCATTAAAAATAACTAATTATTTTAATAAAACCTCATCCGGGTGGAATTTCCCAAAATGATTTCTGGGTTCTTTGGAATACATGTGTCTAAGCCTCCCTGCAAAATTTGAGACATAGAGCACATTCAATGCTACCATAAATCAATAGGGTGGCTTTCTTTTTTTATCTTACTCTCATTCTTAGAGGGGCATTGTGCTATGAAATTCCATACTTTTGTTTTGTTTGTTGGTTTTTCTTCTTCTTAGGGTTCTTCTTTGCCTTTGCCTGTGGACATACCTATTGTAAATGTCTTTTTTGAAAGCACACACGGCATTTGAATGTCGTATTTTCATAGCCTATGACTTGTAACCAACATAATTTTTTATGTTTTAGATTAATATGATCTGGAAGATCCTTGCTAAGATAAATATTCACACGTATTCTACCAAAGGTGAAAATACCATTTTTTGTTCTCTCCATGTCCATTTTTTTAATTTTTCCTAATGTGTTTCCTATGTCTTCCTGGACTTTATGATGTCAGAATGGGAGTGGAAGAATTAGGAGCCTAGCCCAAACCAACATAGTAGAGACCACCATAGAGTATGCATCAAACTCAAGATACCACGATGTTATGAATATACCAGCTCTACCCAAAGCTAGGGCCCTCCATTTAATGCATCCTTCTGTGTTTCAAATTGTATTATTAAAAAACCTTTTGAAAATAAAAATATTTCGAATTCGGAAGTCCAAGTGGAGATAATCCGTTGTATGAGAGCTTCTAGTTTGGACCAGAAACCATTAAACCTACATATAACTGCTTTGGATTTTAAAACAAAAAACATGGATTTTAGCTCGGGAAGGTTAATGTCCACGGAAGCAGTTATTTCCATTTGTTCTACAATATATGGGCCTAGAATACTTTGTGTTTGCTCTGATGTGGTTGAAACCTTCCTTTTGGTGGCATCCTTATATGATATAGGGATCCCATTAGTAGCTTTGGCACCTACTGCACCCCTAGGACTTTTTATATGTATATTTAAATACGAAGTTAAATATAATTGTTATTTTAATATATATAATCAATAGTTTATAGTTAATATTTATATATTTCACATTTCTATATTTAAAAATGTCTTTGTTTTTACTTATATGTTAATTTTGTATGACTACATCTTCTGGCACCTACTGCACCCCTAGGAATTTTTATATGTATATTTAAACATGAAGTTAAATATAATTATTATTTTAATATATATAATCAATAATTTACAGTTAATATTTCTATATTTCACATTTCTATATTTAAAAATGTCTTTATTTTTCCGATCAGGGGAAAGAATTGAACCAGTGACTTCACATCAAGGAGTGCCTTAACAGAGCACCCAATCACCATTTGTCCAAGACCCCATGGACTTTACTTATATGTTTATTAAGTGTTTTTATGTATTTATTAATTATATATTTTGAAATATCATGATTACAAATATGAATTATGATCGTTTAAATTTATTTTAATGTAATATGCGTGTCATAATTTTTTGTGGGAAAACTTGCTTATAATTTTATTAATAAAAAAATTACAATATAACAAATTGAATTGAATTTATTTATTTATTTATTTTTTCTTATTTTTGTTTTTTATTTCTTTTAAGTGAGCCAACATTATGTTTTATTATTCTTACCTTTTGATACAATGCTTCATTTTTACAGAAATTTTAACATATTTCTTATATTGTATCGATATTTAAATGTTTACACTCAATTACACTACAATATCTAGTTGTAGAGCACCTCTTGACACGATAAAATATTTGACTATTTTGACAATTTTGAATGCTTAATAAATTTGAGGTTAATATAAATTGTCTTAGTCTAACTTACAAAGGAAATAAAAATGACCTTTTCATCAGAATCCAACTATACAATTTCAATCAAGATTGTAATTTTATGTTGTTTAAAATACATTTTTGAATGCATAAATGGATTCAATACCTCAAAAACCCCTACAACACTTGAATTCTACAAATTAGACAACTTAAACTCAAATTCTTAAAAATCTCTCCCATAAAAATACCTTAAAAAGACTATTTCATCTATTAATTAGACTACAAGATATAAATTTACCATACTATTAAAATAAATCTTCATATAAATATAAAAACTAATATGATTACTTACACTTTAAACAAAAATATTTACATATTTCATATATTATAATATACCAAAAAAATAGTACTTTATAAAATATTTAATTAATTTAACAACTTTAACTACTTAACAAATTCGTAATTAACATAAATGTACATTATGTTAAAATAAAATTATATATAAATAAGAATATGGAAATTAAATTTAAATAAAAATATTTACATATCATATATATATATATATATATATACTTTATCAAAAATATTTTATTTGATATTTTGAATGCTTAATAAATATTTTATTATATATATATATATATATATATATAGATAATAAATAACACTTTATCAAAAATATTTAATTAATTATAGATTTCTTTCGGTAGTAATCACATGTAATGGAACATTGTCGACACGTTTCGAACCAACCAGTGTGGTTTATCATCAAGACTATATGAGAGAACATATCAGGACATTAAGTTTAAATAGATATAGAAATGGCCAAACTAACAGTTATTTTAACGATTAGTTTAACTTTTGAAAAATTAATAATTGATTAATAACTGTTATTTTTAATGTTAATATACTAATCACTTATATATATATAATTTTTTTTATTTAATTTGATTTAATTTAATTTAACCTAATTTGTTAATTTATTTATTTATGTTTATATTTATATTTAATTAATTAATTTGTTTATTTATTTTTATTTATTTATTTATTTATTTATGTTTATATTTATATTTAATTTATTTATTAATTTTTATTTATTTATTATTATTATTTTTAAATTTAATTTAATTAAATTTTTTTTTTAAAATATATGTATGAGGTCAAAGAAAAAGAAAACGATACCAAGGAAAAAAAAAAAAGATATATATATATATATATATAACCTAAAGGGAGCCTAAAACTACGGAACGAGAAAAAAAAGCGGAAACACAAGACAATTAAGAATACAAGACAGGGATCCAGCACCTGCTGATATTCCAACCGTCATCTTGATTGAGATTAACAGGTATTTTTTCAATTTCTAAGGCCTCCCTTAAATTTCTATGATGGAAACGGTCAACTCTCGCAAGGACCTTAGCCTCTTCGATGCAAATATGATGGTTAGTCTTTTCTACATGCTCAGCTAGGGTGGAGAAGCGGGATCTTCCATGTTTAATGTCAACAGCATGCTCACAGATCCTTTGATTTATAGACCGACATGTTTCACCGATGTAAGGAGTCCCATAAGAGCAGGGAATAATGTAGAAACATTTTCCATCCCTAGGGTCTACCGGATCTTTACTCGATTTGAGAGAGCCGTGAATCATGTTGAGGGGCTTGAAGGATGAAGCAACCTTATGTTTCTTAAGGACCCTAGCAATCTTATCAGTGGTTCCCTAAATGAACGGAAGGCGAACACTGCAAGACCAATTACTAGGCTCTTTTTTATTTTTAGCTAAAATACCTTTTTCTGCCTTAAGGAAAGCTTTAAGGCCCTGCGACCTACTATAACTATTTTTATAAAATACAGGAGATGGGTCTTTTCTTCTTCAATGTGAGACTCATCAGATATTCTCAATGCCCTGGTGGCCAAGGTGTTAAGGATGCCTAATTTTTGAGCAGGGAAATGATGAGAACTAGCATGAAGATATTGCTCAGTATGAGTTTTCTTTCGAAAAACTTGATGTGAAAAAGAACCATCCTCCTTTCTAGAGATAAGAACATCAAGGAAAGTGAGGCTACCATCCTCCTCATATTCCACGGTGAATTTTATGGAGCAATATTGACTACTAAGATGAAGGAAAAAAAGGTCTAACTTCTCTCTACCATGAGACCAGACGACACAAGTATCATCTACAAACCGTTTCCAAAGTTTTGACTAGAAAAGCGCTGAGGAAAGAGCCTTGGATTCAAAATCTTCCATTAACTTTATTAAAAATATTTAATTAATTTAATATTTTGAATGATTAATAAATTTGAAATGAATATAAATGTAATAAATGACACTTTATCAAAAATATTTAATAATTCAATATTTTGAATGCTTAATAAATTTGAAATTAATATAAATGTATTATAATGTTGAGATAAATCCCAATATTAATATGGAAATCAAACATTATTTATTTCATATATAAATAATATAAGTAGCATATGATACTTTATAAAATCAAAATCAAGAAGAATATAAGCTTTTCATAAAGAATGCCAGGAATGTTTAATTATATAACATAAGCACATTGATGATAAGAACTCAAATTAGCCTCGATAAATGTTAACTCTTTAATTAACTATTTATTAAAGTGTGAAAATGATAATTTAAGATTGAAAATGAAAACATATGATTCGATTAAAAAAATGACTGGATTGAAATAAATAAATGAATGTTATTTCAAAATAGATAATTTGATAGATCGTTCCAAATAGATGTTAAGGAAGGTATAAAATGATTTTATTTTTTATTTTTTATTTTTATTTATTTATTTATTTATTGTTTGTGTTGGTTAAAATAGATGTTTAAGGAAGATATAAAATGATCTTATTTTATTGTTATTTTTTTGGTTTAATGAATTTTATTAATTCAAAAAAATATTACAACATATTTGTTTAATTTTTAAATGTCTTTTGGCCATATTTTTATTAAATTTTTTGGCCATAAGAGAGCATAAAAATTAATAACAAAATACTAATAACAACCCATAACCCATAACTAGAAAGACTAGTGAAGCTAAATACATCCAGGATAAGAATAGAATTCACAACCATTAAGGATTCGAGGAATTAACTAGAGCTGGGTTGTTTGGTCTGTTGCTAGGAAATGCCGACAGTTTAAAGCCACAATAGACATGAGTTTCCATGTGATCCAACCTCCCTTCCAAGCAATCCATTTTCTAATATACCATCCTCTAACCTCGCTGTACAATATTTCCAACCAATATTGTATGTGTCATTGGTTGTGTTGCAGATCATTCATGAAGCCGATCACCGTGTTTCGACCATTATGGAAATCTTGGCCTAGCCGTTTAGGAAGAAGAGTGACATGTCACAACTGATTCTGAAGAGCATCGAAGGGTGGCGGAATATGCACCCTGTCAAGAGAGTGTTGGGTTATGGTCCAACTCCCCCCACAAGCTCCACATTATCCCTCTTGTGATCCACCCTCTATCCTGTTGGGCCTATGCCCCTCGAGGTGTTGCCATGCCGACGATGCATAATTTAAAAGTCTAGTCCCCCCAAAAAAAATCTTCCTCAACTAAAGTGACATGGAATGGACTTGTAACAATACCAAATTATATCTCCCATCCCCAAGACCCACGCAAAGTTGATTGTCAATATAGTTCTGTTTACGACCAAGTAGAGTCACCCCTAACCAAAACAACCCCCACCAAGAAATTCTCCTCACAATGGCTACAACACCCTTGAAATGTCACAACTTAAACAACACTACGCCAACCTTCGCACCCAAAACCACTTTATTGTGCCCCCTTAACAACACACAAAATTTAGAAACCTCTGAGGAGGAACCCTTCAGAACAAACACCCGACGATAGGAAACAAGAGGCTTCAACCCTAACCCATAATAAATACCACCTCCATTTGCTAAATTTTGAAAGACCTAACTCTAAAGGCAGCCCAAGAGATTTTCAAGAAACAAACAACCATCCCAAGACCCATTATAGACCCCATACCTCCCGCCACATACATCCAAGACTACATAGGAGTTCCAAAACACCAAGATACCCAAAAACGGATGAATGTGATAAGAACCAAACTCTTAATTCAAAAGAGTGAAACACCCTCCAGTCATAAACCTTATAGACCCAAGCCAAAAGACTCCCACTGGTAGAAATAATAGGCAAAAACCAACGCTCTTACCCAAAGGGCACAAAGAACTCGCAAGGGATAAGAGACACATCAATGAACCTTAAAAAAGATCTCAAGAGGCTTACCAAACTACAAAACACAAGTGTGCACTTTATATTTCCTTTGCGCACTAACACAATCAGATGTTTCTTGACCAAAGATGAACTCTACACACAAGAAAGTTGCCTCCAGTGGTACAAAACAAAAGTGTGCACTTTAGATTTCCTTTGTGCACTAACACAATCAAATGTTGTTTGACCAAAGATGAACTCCACACACAAGAAAGTTGCCTCTAGTGATACCCTGCACTGGTATCAACAATTTTCCACCTTTACACTCCCTTCAAATGACTAACATCACACCAGCTGAATCCCCACTCCATTGTAGTGACCCCAAGTGTAGGATGTCATGCCCAGTAAAGCACGACCAAAATATCAACATGCATAAACAAAGCTCAACATATTCCTCCTTCCGCTATGCCCATACTAGAATATGCTAACACCATCGTCGAATCTATCACCTAGCTCATATAGAATACACCCAAATTCTGGAGAGTTTTGTGCATTGAATCTTGCATGCTGGTGAATTTTCGTGTACCATGTGAAGAGATCACCTAAGTCAAGGGGTAGCGAGTTCCCCATCTCCTCCCCCCTCCCCAACTCACTATCACCACGCACTGCCACCCCCATTTGGAAGACCTTATTTTATTATTAACTAGAACACTAATTTTTATTTATTTTTAATGGAATATGATAAATTAGTTTTTTTCAATTGATGAGGATGTTGTTCAAGATGTAATTATGATATTAAGAGTCAATTAAAGACCATAGAAATGCTTAGATTGTATATTTTAGTTGATAAACTTTGTAATATTAAAACGTTGAAGTTGCAATAATCAAATCTGTATTAAAATTGTACTAGGGAAGATGTTAGAAGCATGAACATTTTAGTTAAGTCTTACTCCACACCAACACACCAAGTAAATTTGTGTGACAAGAACCCAAAAAGTGTACACATAAATGCAATGAACTATTGTGCTTGCAAATTATAGCAAACAGTGATATGATGAACATTTTAGTTAAGTCTTACTCCACACCAAGTAAAATTGTGTGACAAGAACCCAAAAAGTGTACACGTAAATGCAATGAACTATTGTGCTTGCAAATTATAGCAAAGAGTGATATGATTAGTAAAACAAGAGAAGTTTCCGGGCAGTAAGATGATTAGTAAAACAAGAGAAGTTTCCGGGCAGTAAGATGATTAGTAAAACAAGAGAAGTTTCCGGGCAGTAAGATGATTAGTAAAACAAGAGAAGTTTCTGGGCAGTAAGTTTGTGCCTTGAGAGGAATTTGGAAAAAAAAAGTATAGTGAATGGTGGAGATGATGGAAAACACCAGTTAACTCTTGTTCCTTGGAGCTTGGTCCATACATTCTAGGCATGCAACATGGAATTGGATTTCTGATTGATTAAAAGGTATTCCTTCGCTGCATTCCTAGGTAACCACGTACAAGGTCGTCTAACTATCACATTTGGTAAGATAAAACATGTACAAAGTCGTCTAACTATCACATTTGGTAAGATAAACATGTTGACAAGTATCTGAGGACCAAACATTTAATTTATATTATTAAATTAAATATTAATGTATGCAATGTAATCTACTTTTATGTGTTTGTGCTTATTTGTCATACATCCCTCTACAAATGTCATATCTATTAATATGCCCTACATATTGTCAACATGTAGGAGGGAAACGATGATATGGATTCCTTAGCAACATTTTGACCATTACCCAACACCGAGGCATCGATATCAGAGCCCATGCTCTCCCTTATTAGTAATTACACTTATACTTATGGCAAACCCCTGTCAAATATTTGTGCATACCCCATCGTTGGCCTTCTCTCTCGTTTCTCTTGCAAGGTTGTAAGACCTAAACGGAATTTTTCCTCATTTTCAATTATATGAGCACGGTTTTGATTCTTCCCGTGTCTATGTTATTTGAATTTTAGCGTGCCTAGTGAATTTATTCAATCTTATCTTAATTTTATTTTCCATTGTTCATAAGTTAATGCATTCATTCTTGTTTTGTTGGAAATATTCGCTGACATTTCCTTTCCTTTTTCAAAATATAAGAATGTTAAATTTAATTTAAAGCATGCAAATTTAAAGTTTTTCGTTGGATTTTATTTTAGGTTTGGGTTATTTAGATTTTTTAAGGAGCGATATCTGTGAGAGCGTTTAATGGAAATCGAAAGAATGTCTTGTTATGATGTATGATGTGTTTAGTCAGCACGAATGAAACCTTAAAAACTAAAATTTCCTTCTTGTTTCATATGAACTTGTTCATGGTGTTTGCGAGGTTTGACATGAGGCTGGTGTTGTGGTTGCAACATCCTTACTTGGAGTGCCAAAATCATTAACGTAATTACGTCGGAGGCTTTATTTTTGCTGGAGTGGGGTGAGTAAATATTGTTCACTCCACCCAATCAAACCATTTTTTCATTGTCCTTTTATCGAATAAGATTTTGACAAATGTAACCTCCTGCTTCGTCCTCCCGTTCTTATCAGTGATTCATTCCTTCTTGAAATACGCACCACGGAAGTGCCATTTTATTAATACTCTCTCATTCTCTTCTACGCTCTCGGCTTGAACATTCATAGTACAATGAAAATGGAACCAGACTCTTTACATGATTCACTTCTGGAGGAGAGGAAGGGACATGGAAACCAAAATTGGGCACTGATATGCTCAAATGAAGCAGGGAGACGGTTCTGGGAGGAATCAAAGAAGCTATGGAGGATTGCGGGGCCTGAAACATTCACTCGTCTTGCCTTGTACGGGACGAATGTTGTCACTCTGGTGTTCCTGGGGCACTTGGGTGAGTTGGAATTAGCTGCCATCCCCATTGCCTCTACCGTCGTCGTTGGATTCAATGATGGATTCCTAGTAAGCTTCCACAATGTTTTTTCTTCCTCACTTTTACTCCAGGATGCACTTGGGCTGCCAGGAAATATCATGTAACCTTTTGAGCTTGCATCTTCCCCCATATTGGCAATTGGAATCAATGCAGTACTTGTTTAAGTCCAAAAAACCAGCTTTCATCTTCTTGACCATCTTCCAACCAACCCCGCCCCTTTTTCTTCGATGCCCATGACAATAGGAAGAAGTATCAAGCACAGTCTTAGCTGCCACAGTAGATTCTGTCAGGGTATCCTCTGGTCTTAAGAAATCTGTCTTCAAACCTGTAATATACATATTGTCTTTTGTGAGTTAGCCACTGTTACTGATCGCATGGGTACATTGATTCAGATAAATCAACCTAACACAATTCACAATCTTTTTTTATGGCTCCAACTGGGGAAGACTGCTTTGAAGGGAACTCATTCTCCGAGTGTTCCATTTCCAAAAGGTGCAAAAAAAACTTATCTGCATTACTGGCACAGGTAATCTCTCCACAAACAATAGCTCAAATTCATCAGCCTTGTCATCCTTATAATCCCTACTGTAATTTATTCCCAGTTGATCACAACCCCTTTGCAGCTTAAATGGTGACACGTTGACTTGATACTTATCTTCAATCCGGGGGGATTATGTGGACTATCAGATTCATCACTGTAGTAAGTAGATGTTGATGACCGTAATGGACTTTCATTAATTGGTTCACTCCCATCATTGCTTTCATGAAGAGATGACCGCATTTCCTGTATTGTGAAAGCCAGTCTCTTCATCTAATGACAATATAGAGATGAGAATAGACAAACAGTTTTTTGACGAGCCCAACATTATCAAGTTCAAGGCCATAAATAGCAGTAGCAACACACTCAAGTACTTAAAATGGAAAATTTCCATTCACAATGAATGTTCCAAAATGGTGAATTCAAAAATGTCAAATTTGCATTCACAATGTCAGTCGAGCTTCTCAGCTCAACAAGGTGAGGCCGAGTGAAATTAAGTGTATGGTTATGAAACGAATCCCACCAAATGGCACCCTAACCATCAATAGTTCCATTATCCCCTGTACACATGTGCAAAAGAAAATCTCAGCCCCAACTTAAACCCCAGGACAAACCTTCATCCAATGCAAACAGACTGCCTCCACAACATTTACCCCGTCTAATTTTCCAAAGATCGCTTTTCAGTCCATCTTCCAACATCAGTCCAAAATACAATTTCTCCTAAATGTTCAAAGTCCAGGAATGTACCCACCTGTTATGACAACATATGTAAGGTTGTAACCATGTATGAGGCTGCAGTACCTTCCACCAGGTAGTTCTCTTCCTCGGCCATAAGATGGCAAGGGATCAATAACTGGGCAATTTCGCGATTCCTGAAACCAAATGCAGGGGGATCTTAGAACCAAATATCAGGGAAAATCAAGGACCCTCTGCAAATTTGTTATTTCTCTAGCATTCATGTAAATGGGCATACCTATTGAACATATATTATAAGATTCCACACATTCTGCTAACGGAGTTCTTTTGTATCTTATTGGGTGAAATTTCTGATCGATCTAATTCGGAAGGTTCTATCACCGAAGCCACTAAGTATACAGTTCAATGGTATTATGTGTTACGGGATGTGGGATGTCATTATTGACCCATTAACAGCCTGAATGCATATAGGATCTGGCTGGCTATTATTATTAATATCCATTTTTTATTGAATGAAGAACAGAGAAATGAGAAATAGTATGGGCATAAATTATTATTATTACCTGGGATCCGAGAATGACAGAGTCTCTATCCAAGTACGGTGTAATATGATTAGTGAGATTAAAGCTACCAGTCAACCATTTTCCTGCTGGAACATATAGAGCTGCGCCCCACCTTTGTCAGAAAAGGTGTTAACGTAGAAAATGGCATTCTGAAAAGCATGTGTGTTCAGAGTAACCCCATCACCCACCGCTCCAAAATCCGTTATACTCACACTGTGAGGCCTGGATAACCATGCTCTGTTCAGGCTGCAGGATGTTGTACTCTATTGTATCTCCAATCCGAATCCTATTCCAATAATGTAGCACAACAGCAGCAACCAAAATTCCTGAAGAATGAACATACGGGTCCTCAGTTTTCTACTCCAGAGAATGGAATCCGAGAGGATTCGAACAGAGATCATTGCGATGAGGGAGAGGAATTCACTTGCATTCACGAGGATTTGTACCTTGGAATGGTCCTAGAAATATGGTAATTGCATTTTGCAGATGGGTAAAATGTACGAGAATGGAATGAGGCAACAACCTTCCTCGCCCAGATAATCCCTACTGTAATTTATTCCCAGTTTATCACAGCCCCTTTGCAGCTTAAATGGTGACACGTTGACTTGATACTTATCTCCAATCCGGGGGATTATGCGGACTAACAGAGTCATCATTGGAGTAAGTAGATGCTGATGACCGTAATGGACTTTCATTAATTGGCTCACTCCCATCATTGCGACCGCATTTCCTGTATTGTGAAAGCCAGTCTCTTCATCTAATAACAGTGTAGAGATCTGAATAGACAAACAGTTTTTTCAGGAGCCTAGAATTATCAAGTTCAAGGCCATAAACAGCAGTAGCGACACACTCAAGTACTTGAAAGTTGAAATGGAAAATTGCCAGATAACAGAATAGACTTACTAAGTAACAATGTGAGACTCCATTCTTCCCATGTGAGACTCCATTTAGCCAGGAAAATTCTATAAATTGCAATATTTGTCAAGAAGGGATAAAATCAACGAATTTTGGGAAATCTTAATGCTACAAGTATTAATGCGAGTTAATGCGGGTTACTACGAGTTGGGGCTGAAACAAATAGTGATATATTCCATGGAGTTCACCATGTTTAAAAGACTTTCAAATTACTAAGAGTGAATAAGAAGCGAAGATGAATTTTATTTTATTTTTTCACAATACAGATTTGGTGAAGAAAAGTCCTCAACCAAGCTCCTACTCCTAGTTGATGGTAGTAAAAATGGATAAGAAACAATGATTTAACTAGTGATTCACTACTTTGTCAATTTATTTTTGTTTATTCATAAATTGTTGATGCTATGGTAGTTAAATATTATATATTAGTTTTTGTCTTGGAATTGATGGTAGTAAGAATGGATAAGAAATATTAAGTTAAAGGTTTAACTAGTGTTTCATTACTTTATTGATTTTTTTTTTTTAATTCATAACTTGTTGATGTTATGGTAGTTAAATATTACATCTTAGTTTTTGTCTTTTCTATAGTTATGTTTGTGAAAAGGGTAGAGAAGAATATGGTAGTTTTTTGCAAGGTGGAGATGGTGTTCGGTTGGGGGAGTTTGTGATAAAGCTTCTTTTATATGTTCATGATCTTGTATTGATTTCTAAATCGGCCCATGGATTGCAGATGCACTTATATGCCCTTGAGCGTTTTTGTATAGTGGGATGCAAGTCAATACTAGCAAGACCAAAATAATGATTTTCTCTAATAAAAGGAAGCAAAGTCAGCATATGTTCTTCTTTGAAGACAACATTCTTGAAGAAGTAAATGAGTACAACTACCTCAGGATTGATTTCAACAACAAACTTAATAATCCTTCTAAACTTTCTTGATAAATAGAGGTGTTAACCATTGCTTGATAAATTGTCTTTACACAATGAAAAAAGATACTTTGGTTACAATGGAACTTCACATAGAGTAGCCAAATTTGGCAAGAGATGCTTCTGAGCCTAGTGCTATATTCAAATGAACATCTCTTTCTCAAATATTTTCCTTTTTTCCAAATTTATTTCTTTCATTATTGGCAAGGAGCTCCATGATTTTTTTATTTGATTCAATGTATAAGGGAGTTCATGAATCCATTTTGTATGCTTCTTGAGTGCAAAGGGTTTTCTTTCCTTCATTTTCTCTCTTCATATTTGTCATTTATTGATTCTTATCCCACTTTGGTACTTTTCCCACTTCTCAAATGTCATATAGTAAAGCATAGGATGAGAAGGGAGCATGAAGAGGAAGGATACCATCATTACTATGCCATTATTCTGGAATAATTATGTTAGTGTTACTTTATGTTAGTGTAACTTTCTTTTTAAATTTAACCTCCTATTACATTCTTTAAAAGATATAAAAAGTAAAATTTCCATATATTTCACTTAATTATTGTTTTCCACATTCCCCACTCCCATGTTACTTTGCACCTCTAGATGCAAATGCTAGTTATAATTTCTTTTTTCCCTACATTTCCATTTAACTGTTGTGTCATAAGACATAAGTTGTTCCTTTTGACAAACCAATGTTCTTGAATACCAAGAGGACGAACCATCCCAACAACATCAAACGAAAGTGAAAAGATGGGTTTTTTTGCAAGGTAGTAGTGCTTCTACCAATTTATGCCTTGATTAATTTGAAATAAAATGGCAGATCAGGACTACTTATTCATGTGTAAACATGGAAGAGGCCATTTAGGGCCAGGGGTGGAGGTTAGGTTGGAATTTAACCGAAAATACTAGGAGCAGGGGCAGAGGTTAGGTTGGATTTTAACCAACAATACTAGGAGCAAAGACTAGAGGATCAAAGCATAGGAAGCAACCGTCTAGGGTAATTTGGATAGTTACACAATTGTATCTATGCAAAAAAAATTTTAAAAATGGCAAGTTGCACAATTGGAAAAATGGTGGGTTGCCCAATTTGGACCATAAATATGAGACAACTACAACATGAAATCTGAGACAACTGCAACATGTGACCGCAGGCACAATCCAAAGGTCATGGAAATCATCTAAAATGTGGTTCGAGCATCTTTTTGTGAGAATCATAAGCATCCAACATTCCAGCAAACATGTGTTTGTGATATTTACAAAAACCAACATCCAACGAACAAGTGTTTGTGAAATATGCAATGTTGAAAATGCAACAAGATGATGGAGCTTAGTGAAATGAAGTCGCCTTCACTAAGTGGGCCCACGGGCTATTTTTGGTGCAAAGTCTATTTTTAGACATATGGATCATGGTCTATGAGTTGCAGGATGTTATTTATGGATGATTGGTCGAGTTGGTAAAAATAGACGGACCTCTATTTTTAGACATTGGGCGGTTTCTATTTTTAGACTGTCGGGCTAAAAATAGAACAGTCAAATATTATTAGCTCTTAATAATATTTGGACTATAAACATTATCTTATTCTCTTGTAGCACTTCAGTTTGAGCTACGGATGTGGCCCATGCAGATGACAAAAGGAATTACGCTATTCCTAGGGGTTTGGTTGAGCTAATGCATGGTTGACTTCAGTTAGACTCATGTGGTAGAGTTTTGGTGGAGTTGATTGAGGAGTTGATGGAGTTGTGTTCGGTTTAACTTAGTTGAACTAGTTGTATTTAGTTTAACTGGCTAATACACTAGAGATGAGTTGTGTGAATTAATTATTAATTAATTCACTAATTATTAACTCATTATTCAACTAAAGAACACATAAGTTAACACCAGTGCATGGACAGTTCAGTGAAGACCAGTGGAAGAGATAGGTGAAAGAGCCGGTTTGCTATTAGTTGTGACATTAGTTTTGCATGAGATTGGAACAAGCATTGGAGGAGATTTCCAATGAGGATTGCGCAGATCAAGCCAAGGAGAGTCGAACTTGGATCTCTCATTACACCAACTTGGATTGCGTAGTAGAGACAGGCAAACAGTGGATGAGTTTTGAACCCGTGACTTGTTCAAAACTGAGCTAGTTTGTGTGTAACCTTTTGGAGATAGTACTGAGTACTTGTGAGGAGTATTGTGCTATGTATTGTTACATGTTCTCTTCTATTATAATATACAAAATAGCTGGGGGTTTTCAGCTATAAGCTTTCCCCATTACATATTGTGTTTATGTGCGCATGCAACTGTTTCTATTTCCGCATATTGATGATCAATTGTAGAAGAGGTTATGTGTTATGCATGAATTCGAATTAGTGTGTGACCAGGATAATCTCGGTGGATAAATCTTCATTATTCAACAAATTTCTACATGGTATCAGAGCGAATTGATCATCGGGATCTATTACAGTGATTACAATTATTTCGATAGACAGAGTCTGTAACGGGCCAGGTAGCCTCTGGATCCATCCTTTCTTTGAAAGGTGATATATCTAGTAAATTCCCCTACAGTTGATCTCTGTGCTAGAAATAATTTGTTCTCACAGATCCAGAAGCAGTTGAGTTTTGAGCTTGGAATTCGAATTTTGCAGTAGATTGTTTTCTTGGTGCCGGAGTTGAAATGTCTTTCAACGGTTTGCGACTCGAGTATGCCCTTGAAGGCAGTTCAAATTATGTTGCATGGAAAGACCGGATGGAGGCGGTATTAGATGATAACGGGCTGAAGGAGTTCGTAGATATGGATGTCCAAAAGCCTACTGATCTTGCTGAAGTTGAGGCTTGGAAAAAGAAGATGGAAAAATGTCGAAGGATTATGTTGGAGGGCGTGAAGGATCACATTGTATCCAACCTGCATGGAAAAGCTTCTCCATATTTGATGTGGAAAGCGTTGACAGATCTATTCCAGAGAAAGAGCGACCAGAGGAAGCTGGAGCTCAAGGATAAACTCAGAAACATTAAGATGGAG
The DNA here is from genome assembly GCA_034641835.2 of Pinus albicaulis. NCBI lineage: Eukaryota > Viridiplantae > Streptophyta > Pinopsida > Pinales > Pinaceae > Pinus > Pinus albicaulis. The sequence goes on from CM076574.1 coordinate 699,495,557, forward strand.
AAAGGCGACAGTATCGCCAAGTACCTCACGAATTTCACTCAATGCAGAGATGAGCTGGGAAGTGTGGGGGTGACTGTCGATGATGAGGACTTGGTGGACCTGGCTCTCCTTAGTCTTCCGAAGAGTTGGCATTCCTATCAGGACTCTGTCAATGGTCGGGAGAAGTTGCCGGGATGGGAGCGAATTTGGTCGGATCTCATGCAAGAAGAGATAAGGCGGACTACCAGGGATGGATCTTCATCAAAGGCATCTGATGAAGAAAATTGTGCTTTGGCTGCCAAAGCAAAGAAGGGGAAGAGCAAGAAAGCTTCTCAGTCTGGTGCGAAAGGCAAGAAGCGAAAGACATGTCACGAGGTGAAGTGTTTTCTTTGTCACCGGCACGGACACTATGCCACAAATTGTCGGCGAGAGAAGAAAAATAAGAAGATTTGTTGGATGCGGCGGGAGAGGCAACGGCCTCCCCGGTTTTGAGCCGGATTTTCCTTTGATCGCCTGCTTGGTTTCAAGTGTGATGGGATCAGTGTGGTTCTTGGACAGTGGTGCGTCATTTCACATGACGGGAGATCGGGATTTGTTCTCAGATCTGGAGGACAAAGATCTGGGCGTGCACATCGAGATGGGCGATGATGGTAGATACAGTGCGACTGGTATCGGTACCATATCCTTTTAGAGGGAGTCTGGTAAACCCTTCGTGTTGAAGGAAGTTTTGCATGTTCCAGGATTGATGAAGAATTTGATCTCTGTGGCGATGTTGGAAGACAAGGGGTATGATGTGGTGTTCAGCGAAGGGAAGGCTTTCCTGCGCAGTAAGACTACTGGAGAAACCCGGAAGATAGGGGTTCGAGTCAAGAACCTTTATCAGTTGCAAGTAGATGGCTGCGCAGCAATGGCATGCAAGGCGGGAGAAGTGGTGAGCCGGGATGATGAGGGCGAACTGTGGCACAGGAGATTGGGCCACCTTCACCATGGAGCTTTGAAGATCTTGCAGCAGATTTCTACTGGGCTTCCTAAGGGCACTCTTGCGCAGTCAGATCAGTGCAAGGGGTGTACCTTGGGGAAGTATGTGAAAGCCACCTTTCACGAGAAGGATAGTCGCGCCACGACGATCCTTGAGAGAGTTCACACAAACGTGTGTGGTCCTTTCTCTGTAGCTTCGACAGCAAAGCACAAGTACTATGTGATCTTTGTTGATGATTTCTCTCGGAAGTGTTGGATCTTCTTCATGCAGAAGAAGAGCGAGACATTTTCAAAGTTCTGTGAATTCAAGGCGTTGGTTGAGAAGGAATCGGGGAAGCATGTGAAGGCTCTCAGGAGCGACAATGGTGGTGAATTCATCTCTACTGAATTCAAGGACTTTTGCAGCGCAGAAGGGATTCGGAGAGAGCTCATCGTACCCCATAACCCACAGCAGAACGGGGTGGCTGAGCGGAAGAACAGAACGATCGTGGGTGCTGCACGGGCGATGTTGCATGATCGGGGCCTACCCCTTCACTTGTGGGCTGAGGCATGCAATACAGCAGTGTATGTGCAGAACCGTTGTCCTCACAAGGTTCTTGGCATGAGTACACCGGAGGAGGCTTATTCTGGTAAGAGACCTGACATTTCTCATTTGAGGATTTTTGGTTCTTCTGTCTACATGCATGTGACGAAGGATGCCAGAAAGAAGCTGGATCCAACCGCAGAGGTTGGAATATTTGTGGGGTACACTAATACACCTCACAACTATCGGGTGTATGTGCCAGACAGTCGCAAGACTGTTGTGCGACGGGATATCAAGTTTCAGGAGGAGAAAGCCATGCAGTGTTCGCTTGAGAGGGAGCCACACTTGCATGCAGATGAGGAGCTGTTAGTTCCTAAGGAGAAGCTTCCGGATGTGGATCAGCCACAAGAGGAAGTTCAGGAGGTGGAAGAAACCACCCATGCAGCGCCAACCATCAGAGGGCGCATGCGCACTACAGAAGCTGAGCGACTGGCTCGAGATGCAGAGAAGGTTGTAGGACCACCTACGGCACAGCGCAGACAGAGGCAGTCACCGGATCGGTACACTGGATACATGGCTCTTGTGAGTCAATGTGTCGTGACGGAGCCATCCTCTTTTGAGGAAGCTGTGGAGGAACCCGCATGGGTAGATGCCATGATCGAAGAATATGATTCGATTGTCAGAAACAGTGCATGGGAGATTGTCCCAAGACCGGAGGGGAAATCAGTGGTAGGTTCGCGATGGATCTACAAAGTGAAGCAGGCGGCTGACGGGAGTGTGGAGAAGTACAAGGCGAGATTTGTCGCCCGTGGCTTCTCACAGATCGAGGGGATCGATTATGAGGAGACCTTTGCACCTGTCGCGAGGTACTCTTCCATACAGACGATCCTTGCTCTCTCAGCGCAGATGGGATGGCACATCCATCAGATGGATGTGAAGACTGCGTTCCTCAACGGAGTCATTGAGGAGGAGGTGTACATAGAGCAGCCTGAAGGTTTCGAGATCTTCAGCAGTGAGTCGCATGTTTGTCGACTCAAGAGAGCACTGTACGGGCTGAAGCAAGCACCTCGTGCTTGGTACACACGGATAGACAGTTATTTCACCGGGCTTGGATTTTCCAAGAGTGAGGCGGATCCTAACCTGTACCAGGTTGTGGTGGAGGGGAAGCTGCTGATCATTGTACTGTATGTAGATGATCTGATTTTGACGGGTGATGAGCTATTGATACTTTCATGCAAGGAGGACCTTGCTAGAGAGTTCGAGATGAAGGACTTGGGCCTCCTTCATTATTTCCTGGGATTGGAGATTTGGCAGCGCAGTGGAGGACTATTTGTTTCTCAGGGTAAGTATGCCCGGGAGATTCTGGAGAGGTTCAACATGCATGGCTGCAAGCCTGTTGATACTCCTCTTCCTGGTGGTTGGAGGAAGGAGGATGCTACTTCAGCAGAGGTAGTGGATGCCATTGTCTATCGACAGTTGGTGGGGTCGCTTATGTATCTGGTCAATACACGACCCGATATATGCTATGCTGTTAACCAGCTTTCACAAGCTATGGTTAAGCCTACCAAGCTCTTCTGGAAGGCAAGCAAGCATGTATTGCGTTATCTTAGTGGCACATCGGGATATGGTCTGTGGTACAGACAGGAGGATGGAGCGAAGCTTTGCGGCTTCACTGATGCAGATTGGGCAGGGAGCCCAACGGACCGAAAGAGCACATCTAGAGGAATCTTCAGTATTGAGTCGACAGCAGTTTCCTGGTACAGCAGGAAGCAGAGATCCGTCGCACTCAGTTCAGAAGAGGCCGAGTACATGGCAGCTAGCTTGGCTACATGCGAGGCTATTTGGATGAGGAAGATCCTCGTCGGATTGTTTGGGTCGCACTTGGAGCCTACTGTGATTTATTGTGATAACCAGAGTTACATTAAACTCTCGGCTAATCCAGTATTTCATGATAGATCCAAACGCATCGACATCAGGTACCATCATATCAGAGATTGTGTGCGGCGGAGAATCATGTTACTTTCATATATTCCCACGGAGGATCAGGATGCTGATATCTTGACGAAGGCGCTCACCAGGAGAAAATTCGAATTCCACAGAGGCAGGATAGGGGTTGCAGATAATCCATATCTTGTTGAGAGGGAGTGTTGAAAATGCAACAAGATGATGGAGCTTAGTGAAATGAAGTCGCCTTCACTAAGTGGGCCCGCAGGCTATTTTTAGCGCAAAGTCTATTTTTAGACTATGTCTATTTTTAGACATATGGATCATGGTCTATGAGTTGCAGGATGCTATTTATGGATGATTGGTCGAGTTGGTAAAAATAGATGGACCTCTATTTTTAGACATTGTGCGGTTTCTATTTTTACACTGTCGGGCTAAAAATAGAACAGTCAAATATTATTAGCTCTTAATAATATTTGGACTATAAACATTATCTTATTCTCTTGCGGCACTTCAGTTTGAGCTACGGATGTGGCCCATGCAGCTGACAGAAGGAATTACGCTATTCCTAGGGGTTTGGTTGAGCTATTGCATGGTTGACTTCAGTTAGACTCATGTGGCAGAGTTTTGGTGGAGTTGATTGAGGAGTTGATGGAGTTGTGTTCTGTTTAACTTAGTTGAACTAGTTGTATTTAGTTTAACTGGTTAATACACTAGAGATGAGTTGTGTGAATTAATTATTAATTAATTCACTAATTATTAACTCATTATTCAACTAAAGAACACATCAGTTAACACTAGTGCATGGACAGTTCAGTGAAGACCAGTGGAAGAGATAGGTGAAAGAGCCGGTTTGCTATTAGTTGTGCATGAGATTTGCACAAGCATTGGAGGAGATTGCCAATGAGGATTGCGCAGATCAAGCCAAGGAGATTCAAACTTGGATCTCTCATTACACCAACTTGGATTGCGCAGTAGAGGCAGGCAAACAATGGATGAGTTTTGAACCCGTGACTTGTTCAAAACTGAGCTAGTTTGTGTGTAACTTTTGGAGATATTACTGAGTAATTGTGAGGAGTATTGTGCTATTTATTGTTACATGTTCTCTTCTATTATAATATACAAAATAGCTTGGGGTTTTCAGCTATAAGCTTTCCCCATTACATATTGTGTTTATGTGCGCATGCGACTGTTTCTATTTCCGCATATTGATGATCAATTGTAGAAGAGGTTATGTGTTATGCATGAATTCGAATTAGTGTGTGACCAGGATAATCTCGGTGGATAAATCTTCATTATTTAGCAAATTTCTACATGCAAAAATAAAATGAAACCAGGAGCTGAAATATGCAAAAACTGAATGAAGCAGGGCTCCTAGCAAGCAACGACATTGAGTTCATTATGGAGCCTTCCATTGGCCTTCCATTGGGTACTTTTGGAGCTGCTGAGGTCTCCATAGAAGGGAGTGGTGCTGTTAAGAAGCAGCAGAAGAAATGTGTGAAGTAGAACAGGAAGTCGCGTGCAGCATCAGCTAAAAGATGAGCTTATGCTTTTGGAGAATGATGAGGCTAAGGGGCCAACCCCGGTGGAGAATACGTATAAGATGATGGAGCCATAAAATTCTTGGTGTAGAGAAACAATGGGTGTTGTAAAGCTTGGCTAATAAATCAGCTCTCTTGTGGCCCCTTGCTGCCCCTTGCTGAAGCCCCGGTGGAGAATACGTATAAGATGATGGAGCTGTAAAATTCTAGGTGTAGAGAAACAATGGGTGTTGTAAATCTGGGCTAATGAATCAGCTCTCCTGTGGCCCCTTGCTGCCCCTTGCTGAAAGAAAACAAGTACCAATAACTCCCAAAAAAAATTAAGATGTTTTGTTTACTATTTTGATTTATTGTTCTGAAATTTTGATCGTGTGAACAATTATGTAAACTCATAAATGGAAATTGAATTGAACATTCTGCTAAAAATAAAAAAAAAATAGAAAAAAAGTCACTAAATTATCAAAATGTTGTGAATTAATATCCCAAAAAAAAAGAGATATCACAAGTAGAATTCCTTAGAACTACATATTGGTCCAGTAATTTAACCTTAAGAAGCAGACCTGTATCTTGGAGAGAGGTTGATTTCACACGCAGAATGTCTTTGACCAAAAGCAAACCTGCATCTTGGGGAATCAGAGTTGGCACCATGGGTTAATCCTCTCCCTCATAGTGCGAGATGGGACTCAAACGCCTTAGATTATGACTCAAACATAAAGGCAATGAAAATAGGTCCGACGAGCAGTTCCCATAAATATTGGCAGAAGCAAAAAAATCTCAGTTTGCCACTTGTATCTTCATGCATCACCATGCCACTTGTTTGGTTTTCATATACTATATTAATCTCGAACATTAAATCTTAGAAAATTAATGCTAGCATTAAAACAGAGAAGCATTATGTTACATAAGTGTTGTGTAATTTAGGAAATATATCTTAAGCTTACAACCTCTTCTCTTCTTTTCTAGAAGAAATCAAAATCATGCAAAAAAAAAAATACATTACCATCTTTAAAATTTTGGTTAAGTTTCATTATTTTTAACATTAACTAAGCAAAACTAATGTAAAACACACATTTTCAATTAATATAGTCCTTGTTCAACCATAACTTAACACCTAAGTGCAATTGAAAATGTCTCCATAATATATAAGTTTAATTGTAACATATCTATGTATGTGTAGACTTAGGAAAAGAGAGATTTAAATTAGAAATTTTTATTTCTTAAATGTACATATTATTATTAATAGGGAATGAGCCACAATGTTAGTAAGGATTAAAGAGCCATTTCATTGGCTCCCTCACATTCGTTGGGCACCATTTAACCCTTCCCTTTCCCTTTGGGGGGTTAAGCCAGCTAGGGATAATTACCAACCCATAGTTCACCAAATTAGAAATTGTTATTGCTTAAATGTACATATTATTATTAATATGGAATGAGCCACAATGTTGGTAAGGATTAAAGAGCCATTTCATTGGCTCCCTCACATTCGTTGGGCACCATTTAACCCTTCCCTTTCCCTTTGGGGGGTTAAGCCAGCTAGGGAGAATTACCAGCCCATAGTTCATAGAAGGTGGAGTGCTCCCCCATTATATATGGTCATGAGCGCATAAATGTATGGTTGAGAGAGTCCGAAGGAGAAAGACCAGAGAGAGGGAAGGGAAAATCTAGATTATAGACGTCGTTTTCAAAGTACAGTAATGTCGGCCGTTGCTCTCCCTATCGGTCTAAAGGCCTTTACCCCAACACAGGGCAAGCCGAAGGTTCTTCTTTCACAATAATGCCAGCAAGAATGCAATTCTTCATGTCAGTAAGAATGCAATCGATTGAGTCTTAACAACCGGTTTGGTCAAGAATGAAACGAAAGAAGAAAAGAGTTAACCGGACTTGTGTGCTTTGCTACTAACGGAGTTGAAAGCGGTTTATTGGGCCTCGAACGATATAACAATTAATCTAAATCTATTTTAACTGAATCGATTTGAAAACTTTGAATGCTTAATAAAGTAATTCTTAACATTAATTCACTATAGTATTAAAATAAATTTCTAAATAAATATAAAAAATGAATTTATGATTACTTATACCAAACAAAAATATTTATTTATTTTATATATTATAAAATATATAGCAAATTATATTCTATGTATTAGTTTAGATTTAATTTAACTTTAGATCTATCAAGTGTCGAAAAAGATCTTTTGACCTATACATATCTTTTAAAGTGAAAAGAGATTTGATCTATGGGTGCTTGGTCTATTCATAATTAAGATGGATCTAGGTTAGTTTAATCCCCTTTAAATAGGCTATATTCCATATGAATATCATGGGCCATATTCCATATGAATATCATGGGTTCTCATAAATCCAAAGCTCAAAAACCATGAATTACTTGACAAGGTCAAATTTACCTTAACTACCCAATAAAAATTAATAGAATAAAAATAATAACTCATGTTTTATTTTTATTAAGTGAAAATGTTTACAAGAAACTACATTACAACATCTCTACCATTAAACTTGACACAAATATTTAATAATTTAACAATTTTGAATACTTAATAAATTTAAAATTAATATAAATTTACAATAATATTAAAATAAATCTCCATATAAATATGGAAACAGAATTTAGGATTACTTTCACTTCAAAATAAACTATTTACTTATTTCATATATTATAATATACCAGAAAATCACATCATAATCTATGAAATATTTAACTAATTTAACAACTTTAAATATTTAATAAATTTATGATTAATATAAATTTATTATAATATTAAAATAAATCTATATGGAAATCGAATTTAAAGAAAAAGTTTACTTATTTTATAATATATAGTAAATGATATTCATAATATTTGACTAGTTTAACAACTTTAAATGTTTAACAATTTTGAGATTAATATAAATTTATTATAATATTAAAATAAATCTAGAGAAATTGAATTTAAACATTTTATATATTATAATTTATAGAGTAAATGATATTCATATAAAATATTTGACCAATTTAATAACTTTGAATGTTCAATAAATTTGAAGTTAACATAAATTTACCATAATATTAAAATATATTCTATATAAAATTGAAAATCCAACTTATAACATTAAAGGGAAATATTTACTTATTTCATATATTATAATACATAGCAAATGATACTCGAGACAATCACGAGGAATATAAGGTTTTTAATAAATGATGCAAGGAATGTTTGAGTAAATAAATAAATAAATAAGTTGAGCACGTTGATGATAAGAATTCAAATTAGCCAGAATAAAAAAAAAAAATCATGTACTGAGTTACGTATTATAAAAGTGTGAAAATAATAATTTAGGGTGAAGAGTCTACCAAACGTTGTTGGATAGGGTATTAATTTTATATATTTTATTTGAAAAAAACTCTTAAATATGAATGCGACTTTAGAATAGATGATTACAACCAGAGTGATTAAAAATAAATATTAAAGAGGTATAAAATGCTTTTTGTTTTATTATTAACTAAAATATTTTTTTATGGAATTTGATAAATTATTATTTTTTAATTAATTATAATGTTTTTTTAAGATAATTATGATATTCAAGTTGAATTAAAAATTGTAGAAATGTAGAAATGTTAAGATTGTAGTTTATTGGAGGAATTTTGAGATCTAAAATGAGTCATTTAAGGAAATTATAAAACAATAGTAGAAATAATAAAATAATATTAGATTACATCATCAAATTTTAGAAGGAAAAAAGAAAAAAACTATTTTTTCATCTTATCTCCATATGGGTTTACTCAAATTTCGAGCAGGAATACTCGTTGGATGCAGAATTTGATTCCTCATCCAGGGAGTAACCATGTTGCATACTTTCAATGGGCACTGTTACTCAAAAAATAAATACCCTGCTTTTTCATGTATTTCTCATGGGTACTCTTTGGATGACGAATTAAAATTTGCATCCAATAGTACTCCCACTCGAAATTTGAGTAAAACCATAGGGAGATAAGTTAGGAAATAGGAGTTGAAAATTTAGTTTTATTATTGTATTATTTTTTAATCTTTTTTATTTTTTTACTACAATAATGGTGAATCATCCCTCACGGTTGACATCATCATCTTGAATCTTATTGGTTCTTATAGAGTTTATTTTTGTTGTACATTTTTCTTAGGAGGTTCATTTTAGACCTCAAAATTTCTCTAATAAGTTTAGTTGATTAATTTTATAATATTAAAATATTGTAGTTGTAATAATTAATTTTGTACTAAAATTGTATTAGGGAACATGTTGGAAACATGGATATTTTAGTTAAGGCTTAATTCACATTACGTAATTTTTTTTTTTTCTAAGTAAGAGTAAATCTATTACTGAAACATATAGTACATCTAGGCCATGGCCTCAATAGTGCAGGCTAACAGAGGCTTCACAAGTTCAACAAAATAACAAAAATTGAGCTGCCCGCATGGAGAAACCAGCCCATGAAAGGTTTGTAAGCTGCCTCTATGGAGGAAACCAGCTATAGCATACCATAAACTAGTGCTTCCCAAAACAACAAAAATGACAAAAGATCTGAATAGAATTACTTGGACAGTGCCACTGGAACTAAAGACCATAATCTTCTGAGGGGGGCTCTTCTTCAATCCTGCACCAATATCCATCATCATCGTCCGGAACGGGGCAACGTCGAGCTGCTGCCGCACCTGCATCGCTGCCACCGTCCTGCTTGCCATTATCCTGAAGAAGGCTCATGCTGCAATCGCCCGCCTTGTGAGAAGCACCCCTGTCCGAGGCTTGACGGGGATGCACGAGGTCAGAGGGGCCAGGCATGTTACTTGGGCGCGCGAGTGAGGAGGGGCCAAGAATTGCCTCAGGAATTTCTTTGAAAGAAACTGTGATTGTCGCTACAACCAGAGGGCGGTTGGTGTTGCATTGGAAGTGAAAATGGGCAGTGGTCAGGCTGTACAAGGAGGCAGAAGCAGCGGGACAAGAGTGAGGGGGCGACAGAGAAGCAGAGGCCACGCGCCTGGGGGAGGAAGTGACCATACGCCCATGCCCACTGCATGTGGCGGGATATCGGCCTTGAAAGCGCTTAGGAGAAGACAACAAAGTGCTGGTGGTGGAGGAACGACGCCGGCCAGAGGGGCGTGCTCTGGAGCTATCTCGTCGACATCTCAAGCGATGCCTGATTCGAGGCATGTCAGCACGTAGCAAGAGGGAATGGACAGAATTGGCAGCAGGGGGCAAGGAGGGGGATGGCGAGTTGAGCTCGAGCAAGGCGGAGAATTGCAGAGGGCAGAAAGGGTTCTGAGAGAAGTGAAAGCCAGGAAGAAATTCCACACAGCAGCCCAGGAGACAGCGCCTGCCGAGGGAGGTGCGAGAGCTGGGGACCTCAGCCTCCGGGGAGAATCCAAACCCAACAGGTGGAAACAGAATCGGCATGGAAACCACCAGACGGAGCTGAGGTCGAACAGGGAACCCAAGCGCAGAGAGTAAGAGCGGAGAAGATGAACCAGAGGGCGACATTTTGAAATGCTTGCGGCCTCGACGGACGCAACGGCATAAATTCCGCACAGGGTGATGGCCTAGAGTATTAAAATCTCGGGGGCACCTTAACTGAAGCTTGCGGGTGGCCATGTGGCCTTGCCACGCGCCATCTCGTAGGCTTATTGCCGTATCTTCACAGCTTGCCACCCACATCCGAGGCACATTACATAAAATTGTGAGACAAGAACCCGAAAAATGTACACTTGAATGCAATCAACTAGTGTGCTTGCAACATATAATAAATAGTGGTATAATTAGTAAAAGAGTGCACAATAATCATTTAAGCACCTAAGTGCAATTGAAAATGTGTTCGTAATAGATATATGTTTAATTTCGATTGTTGAAAAATGCAATAAGAAATTCTCAATTTGATTTTTCCTTTATCAAATAGAGAAGATTTTGAATTTCCACATCAGCACAAAACTTGGATGCAATTAACTGAGGTGACATGCTCTTGTCACCCAGTTAGCTCAGTAAATTCGAGTTAGAGTTCAGTTAAGCATGTGTGATTGCTAATTTGTACCAATCAAGGTTAGTTATTTCAAGTTTTTTTCAGTTAAACTAGTTCTAATTGTTGGAGGAACTAGTGGAAGGTTAGATGTGTAGTGGGACTTCAGTCTAACTTAGTGATCATCCTGTTAACTGATCAATCAACCCAAAATAGCTAGTGCATGCAGAGAGTTCGAGTTCCCTAACCGTGGTGGAGATTCCAAGGTAGTGTAACATCAGTTGTAGACTAGATTTGAGTGTACAAGTGTTTCATGCAGTCATATGATCAACCTTGGGAATTGTGCAATCAATTTGAAGAATTTCCTAAATAATAGGGGCCTAATTTCTCAAGGAATTATGCAAGGAAATAGGGGATCAATCAGAGACATAGTATGACTAAGTCTGAGGCAGAGCTTCTCAGTGAGCAAAAAGATAGGTTATTCACGTGCAGGTTGAGCTTGGATTGGGCTAGAAATTGTAATACATATTTATTCATCATATTAATGCAAGCATGCAAAGGGGTTTTTAACAGATTTCTTTACCCTAGAAAAATATTGTGTGCACGTGTTTTATTTCTCATTGCATGTTTCTGATTGTTGTTCTAAATTGTGAATTGAATTCCGCGGAGCAGTTGAGTAGGTTTGTGTCTTTTTATTTTGATTACAATTTCATAAGCAATCTACATCATAATTTCTACATGGTATTAGAGCGATATTCACATTAGAGCAGGAATTCGAAGTTGTTTCTTAGGAAGATCGAATTTGCAGTTCAGTGTAGCAAGATCTCTACAGAGTTGGAAAGATGACCTTCAACGGGCTGAGGCTTGAGTATACCTTGAAAGGCAGCTCTAATTTTATCGCATCGAAGGATCACATGGAGGCGGTATTGGATGGCAATGGATTGCTAGAATATGTCAAGACAAACATTGAAAAAACACATGCATTTGATGCCCATAACCTTGCTCTGTGGAAGAAATATGTAGCCAAGGTGAGGAGAATAATCTTGGAGGGAGTACGGGATTACATTGTCTCTAATATCCATAGAAAAGAAACTTTGTTTACAATGTGGAAAGCACTGACAATGGATCGCTAGAATATGTCAAGAGAAACATTGAAAAAACACATGCATTTGATGCCCATAACCTTTCTCTGTGGAAGAAAGATGTAGCCAAGGCGAGGAGAATAATCTTGGAGGGAGTACGGGATCACATTGTCTCTAATATCCATAGAAAAGAAACTTCATTTGCAATGTGGAAAGCACTGAAAAAATTGTTCGAGAATAGTAGTAACCACAAGAAGCTGGCGCTCAAGGATAAACTTTGAAATATCAAGATGCATAAGAATGCCACTATTCCGTAGTATCTGAGCAGGCTCACACAAGTTCGTGATGAACTTTGCGGGGTTGGTGTTAATGTTGCAGAAGATGACTTGGTAAGCCTAGCCCTTCTAGGCCTTCCTAAGGGACGACATAGCTACTAAGATTCAATGATCGGAAGGGAGAAACGACCGAATTGGGAATGCTTATGGTCCGATTTTGTATAGGAGAAAATAAGGTGGAATACCAGAGATGGGACTTCATCCAAGGGCGAGAATGAAGAAAAAATTGCATTGGTTGGAAAGGGAAAGAAGGGAAAAGGGAATAGATTTCAAACCAAACCAAAATCTAGTTAAGGAGGCAAGAAGAAAGATTTTTCCAAAATTAAATGCTTCAATTGTCATAAATTCAGGCACTATGCCATGAAGTGTCCATGCAAAAAGTCGAGCAAGAATACCTTAGGAGGAGCGCTAATAGGTGAAGCTTTGCCTTCACAATTCGAGCTTGATTTTACTATTATCGCATGCATGGAAAGCACAGTGATGGGTAGCGTGTGGTACTTGGACTCAGGTGCATTTTTCCACATGATAGGGTGTAGATAGTTTTTCCGGTGACCTCGAGGAGAAATATTTGCATATGCACATTGCGCTGGGGGGCAACGAAAGGTACAAAACGATCAAGATTTGTACAATCACCTTTAAGAGGGATTCATGATCCCCTCTCAGGCTCAAGAATGTCATGTTCATTCTAGGCCTAAAGAAAAATATTATATATGTTGCAGTTTTGGAAGACTGTGGTTATGATGTGATCTTTAGAAAAGGAAAAGCATTCCTGAGGCACATACCCATGGGATAGTTGAAGCAAATCAGGGTTCATATGAAGAACTTGTATAAGCTAGATGTGGAATTTTATGTCACATTAAGCACTAAGGTGGAGAAAGTGCAGGGTTGTGATGTCGGTGAAATTTAGCCCATAAGACTTTTTCATTTGCATCATGGAACTTTGAATATTATGCAACAAATAACCACTGGCCTCCCTAAAGGAGACCTTGAGTATCATGATGTATGCAAATGATGTACCTTGGGGAAGTACACAAAATCCACATTCCATGATCGGGACAACAAAGCACATGCAATCTTGGAAAGGATCCACTCTAATGTCCGTGGACCTTTCTCAACAGACTCCACTGCCAGACACAAATGTTTTTTATTTTTATTGATGACTTCTCATGGAAGTGTTGGATCTTCTTCATGCGAAAGAAAGATGAGACATTCTCCATTTCGTAGAATTCAAGATATTTGTTGAGAAAGAAATCGACAAGAAGGTGAAGGCTCTCAGGAGTGATAATGGAGGTGAGTACATGTCGAATGAATTTAAATTTTTCTGTGTGAAATAAGGCATTCAACGAGAGTTGACAACATCCCAAAACCCACAACAGACCAACTATAGAGAAAGAACCCGTAACATTGTGGGAGTTATGAGGGCTATGTTGCATGACCAAGGCCTAACACTACATTTGTGAGAAGAGGCATGCAACACAAAAATCTATTTGTAGAATCACAGTCCTAATCGGATTCAAGGCATGATTAAATTGAAGGAGGCTTTCTCGGGGAGAAAGCCAGATGTGTCACACTTCAGGATTTTTGGAGCCTCTATCTACTATGATGTCTCCAAATAATCAAGGAAGAAGCTTAAGTTGACAACAAAATTGGGGGTATTTGTGGGTTACACAGAAACCCCTCACAACTACCGTGTGTACTTGTCATCCCTTAGAATGAAAGTTGTGTGAAGGGATGTAAATTTTGACAAGGAGAAAGAAATACAGTGCTCTCTTGAGAGGAGCTTCAAATCCCACCGGAGGAGGAGCTTTTAGCTCCAAAGGAGGAGCCCCAGGAAGTTGTGGAGTAGCCACAAAATGAGGAGCAGAGAGTGGAAACATCCACTCAAGAGGAACCATCCAGAGAAGGCAGAAAAAGGACCAGGGAAGTTGATAAAATTGTGCAGGATGCAAGGGAGAATTTGGGAGCTCCTTCAAATTTGCGAAGGCAGAGAAGGTCGCCTAAACGATACACTGGATACATGTCTCTAATGACTGAGCTTGTAGAGACTGAGCCATCCTCTTTTTAGGAAGCAATAGAGAAACCTGTATGGGTTGATGCAATGGTGGAAGAGTACGAATCCATTGTAAAGAACAATGTTTGGGAAGTGGTCCCAATACCAATAGATAAATCAGTTATGGGTTCGAGATGGATCGTTAAGGTTAAGAAGGTAGTAGACAGAAGCATAGAGAAATATAAGGCCAACTTTGTGGCCAAGGGATACTCTCAAGTTGATGGAATTGACTATGAGGAGACCTTTGTGCCTATAACAAGGTACTCATCCATTAGATCAATTCTTGCTACGGTTGCGCAGATGGGGTGGAATATTAACTAGATGGATGTAAAAAAAACATTTATCAATGGGGTTGTTGAGGAGGAGGTGTACATCGAGCAACCAGAAGGTTTTGAGACATTTTATCAGGAGTCTCATGTGTGAAAAATCAAGCAAGCATTGTACGGTCTCAAACAAGCACCCCGTGCTTGGTACACCATGATCGATGTTATATCACTGGCTTGGGATTCACCAAAAGTGAAGCGGATTCAAACCTCTATCACATATTGGTAGAAGGTAAATTTCTTATTTTGTCTTATATTTTGATGATTTTATTTTAATCGGTGCTGAGAAACTGATCAGATCTTACAAGGAGGACCTTGCAAGGGAATTTGAAATGAAGGACATGGGTTTCATGCACTATTTCCTCAAGTTGGAAGTATGGTAAGGCGACATGGAATTATTTGTGTCTCAAGGCAAGTATGAAAATGAGATACTACATAGATTATACATGGAGAGTTGTAAACCCATGGAGACACCTCTAGTGACCAATTGAAGGAAGAAGGATGCCACTTCAGGTGAAGAAGTGGGTGCTACCATTTATCGACAACTAGTGAGTTCACTGATATATCTTGTGAAAACATGACCATATATGTGCTATTTAGTCAACCAACTAAACCAAGATATGGTTAAGCTAGCCAAATTATATTGGGAGGCAACTATGCATGTTTTACGATACCTCAGAGGCACCACCCAGTTTCGACTATGGCACAAACATACATAGGGAGTGAATTTGTGTGGCACAGATGCAGATTGGGCGGGGGAGTCCATCATACCGAAAGAGTTCATCAGGTAGAATTTTTAGTGTTGGGTCCGCAACTATTTCCTGGTACAATAGGAATAAAATATTTGTGGCGCTCAACTCGATAGACGCAAAATACATGGTTGCAAGTCAAGCAACATGTGAGGCGATCTGGATGAGAAATATACTTATGGGGCTGTTTGGTAAGATGATGAATCCAAATTTGATATGTTATTATAATCAAAGTTTCATCAAGCTCCATGAGAATCCTATATTTCACGATTGATCCAAGCATATAGATATTTAGTATCACCATTTACAGGACTGTGTCTAGAGGCAAATAATGTTGCTACAATACATTCCAACATAGGAACAAGATGTAGACATTTTGACAAAGGATTTTTCAAGAGGGAATTTTGAGTTCCACAGGTGTAGGATAGGGGTGGTTGATAATCCCTTTCTTGCTGAGAAGGAGTGTTGAAAAATGCAGTTAGAAATTATGCACTTGATTTTTCCATGATTAAATTGAGAAAATTTGAATGTCCACATCAACAAAAAACTTGGATGCATTTAACTAAGGTGAAATGGATCTTTTCACCTAGTTAGCTCAGTAAATTTGTGTTAGAGGAGTTATATTTCAGTTAAGCATGTGTGCTTGCTAATCTATAGCAATCAAGGTCAGTTATTTCAAGTTATTTTTAATTAAACTAGTTTTAACTGTTGGAGGAACTAGCGGAAGGTCAGTTGTGCAGTGGGACTTCAGTCTAACTCAATGATCATCTAGTTAACTAACCAATTAACAAAAAATAGCTAGTGCATGCAGAGAATTCGAGTTCCCTAGTTGTGGTGGAGATTTCGAGGTAGTGTAACATCAGTTGCAGACTAGTCTTGAGTGTACAGGTGTTGCATGTAGTTAGATGATCAACCTTTGGAATTGCGCAATCAATTTGAATAATATCCTAAATAATAGGGGCTTGATTTCTCAGGGAATTACACAAGGAAATATGGGCTCAAGCAGAGGCAGAATTTGACTAAGTTTGGGCCAGAGCTTCTCAGTGAGAAGAGAGATAAGTTATTCACTTGCAGGTTGAGCTCAGATTGAGGTAGCAATTGTAATACATCTCTATTCATTAGATTAATGCAAACAGGCAAAGGGGTTTTTAGCATATTGCTTTCCCTTGGAAAAATATTGTATACATGTGTGTTATTTCTCTTTGCTTATTGCGATTGATGTTATAAATTGTGAATTGAATTCCGCAGAGTAGTAGAGTAGGTTTGTGTCTTGTGTTTTTTATTAAAATTTCATGGGTTGTTGCAAATCTACATCATAATTTCTACAACGACATGTGTGTGTGTGTGTGTAAACTTAGCTAAAGAGATATTTAAATTAGAGATTGTGAATCAAAACATTACATATTGCTTAAAAGTACATGTTATTGTCAATATAGAATGAGTTACAATGTTGGTAAGGATTAAAGAGATGTAAGAAGCTTACGACTCTAGTTATGTGAAAAAACAATTGTGTGAGATTGACCTTGCAAAGATTAAATCTAAGAGAGTGTTAGGGATCTGTAATTTTAGCAGATTGGTGAGGCTAAAACTGCAGAAACAACATCGTTTCAACCAAATTCGGGATACTAGGATCTAGCCCTCCTGAATCCGGAGAGGGATCTCTCCAATAAGTACAAAGATGGATTTGTCTTTGAAGTTTTGGGTTATGGTATTAGGCTAGTTATGAAGGTCAACGGTTTTGTTTGTTTTTTGGATGGTTGAGCATGAATATTACTTGAGGGGAAAGTTCTAAATGCAAAACAGTTTCAAAAGTGAGAAGTTGCAAGTGAATAGAACAGCTTAGGCTAAAAATATAGATATAACACTGGTTTTTAGTCCATTGGGCTATGGAGTCATAAACAGGGCTTTAATTGAGCAACAACATCAAGAGTGATCCAAGGGGCAAGTCATCTATATCAAAAGATTATTTGAGATTAGAGCGATGGAATGGAAACAATAAAGTGTTGGAGATGGAGGAAACTAATAATAATTTCACAAAGGATTTATAGTCAGTCCAAACAAGAAAAGCCTCTTAAGTAACTGTTTAAAACCAACCAAGAAAAGGGCTAACCATAAAATTTCTTGGGCAAGTTTGTATTAAAGCAGCTTAATTGACAAACAATCCAGTAATCCACATAATTACTTTCAGAAAGTATGAAAACACATAAGAGAAACAAAGTGTAACTTAAGATCGGATAAAGTACTTTTAAACCTATTCTGCTTTCAGTCAATCACCAAGGGAAACTTTCAGAATCTGCTTTTGGAGAAAAACTAGGACCAGGGCACACCATATCTTCCATAGTCATCTTTAATAAGAAAATGAGGAAAATAAATTTCAAGAAACAATGTTTAAAGCAAATAGTAGGAAGAGGGAACTCCATCATTCCTAACTGCTTAAACTGTATTAAATCATTCTTAAATAAACAAATTAGAGGAAAACATTGAGGTAAAGCTTTTCAGTTAGAGAAGGTTACTGATATACAGTAGGTCCTAACTCTATAAATGATGTTCTTTATCAGAGAAAGTGAACAATGTGACATACATAGAAGGGAAACAATAACAAAGAAAGGAGCACTTCACCAGTGATATAGACCAGGATCCCAAGAAACAGCTTGTTTATTGATGTCAAACCAGTTACAGTACTCAGGTCCAATGTTTCAGTTTAGCAATCATCTTCACTATTCAGCCTATCTAATCTATCACAAGCAGAGCTCCAAGGGCCAGTGAACACTATTTACAATTAGAAGTTTTTTGCTCAAATATATTTCCAAGTTCTACAACCAACCCCTCACTCATCTTCTGCAGAAGTATATATAGAAGGATGACGAGGTGAGATCTGATAAAAGATCTCAATTACAATTAATACAGACTTAATGGCTTTTGGGCCTTTGAGGGGCTCAATGAAGAAATTTACATACATATCCTCTGTATTAAATGTTTTTACATAAAGATCAAGCTCTGTGGGAGCTTTTGTTGACTTTGAGGCTTTGTGTGACGTCGAAGTAACTCTGCAGATGTTCGTCATTAATTTGCCTGCAGATTTTACCCTTTGGCTGTGTTGTGAGGTAGATATCCAGTCCTGATCAATAATTTCAGCCTCTGATTGAATACTTTGAGGCACAAGTGGCATCGTGGTAACTAGAGGGATCAATTTGCCTCAATTTGTGGCGGTGGAGGGTTTCCCGTCGGTAAAACACTTCAAATTCTCTTTAAAATGTGTTTTTCTTGGGGATTAGGCTTTTGATAAGCATCTTAGATGTAATCCCCACAAATTTGTCCTTTAATCCTCTGTTTTGGTTCACTTTGATCCCCGTCACTGATACTCTGTGATTTGTGATTGACTTTCTAAGTTTTTGCTGATGTGCAGGGCCGTGCAGGGTTTGAAAGGCATCAATGCCTTCGCAGATCATTGATAAACATGGAGTCAAAAACCTGTGATGATTTTCTTTTGTGAATCGAAGGCGGGAGGATCGTCATCCTTCGCCTTCGAATTTTCCTCGAAAAATGGCGATAAAACCTCGAAACCCTGCAAAATACAAACAACTTATTATAAAATCCATGCATTTATAGGTTTATTGCTGCGGAGGCATGTGGAGGAAGCGTGGCCATTGGATGGAATCATCCAACGGTCAAGATTGATCAGAGAAGGTGGAAGAAAGATTAAATCAGAGCTGTCGATCGCGCAGAGATCGACGGTCGAGAGCGAGGGGGAAAGTCAAAATGGAGAATCATTGACTGGGCGACGGAATCAAGGCGATGGAATATGGACCGTCGATCTGCAGATTAGATCGACGACGAAGATTAACTGGATGGCGCGCCGGGGCCACGTTAAGCATCAGGCATCTTCGGTGAGCGAGAGCCGTCGGATGACCCGCCCCAGATCGGACGGTGCACAGCAATATCGCTGGGCATTCACGTCCGAAAAATAACGTGCGATGGACGGCGGTTTTATGAACAGTGCCCAGGACACACGTCAAACGGCGTATGGAATCGCTGGTGTTTGGGGGAAAACAAATTTCGCCCAAAGGCAGTGCGATGGATACCGCCGGTTTTGGGCAATCGGCTTATGGACGACGATGACCACAGGGAGACGGACTCCGCACCGTCCGATCTGCAGATCAAATCGACGACGCAGAATGATTTAAATTTGAACCGGTGGGGATTTATAATATAATAATAAAACCGATGAATTTTCAATATAAACCAAGGTTTTAAACTATAGTCGAGAAATATTAATATAAACAATGGCCTGGCGCCCGATTGCGGGGCCTTGTGCGCATGGGAAATGGTGTGACCAACGGTCAACGAGAAAAGAGGTTTAAGACTAAGCTCAAGGGGGCTTAAGTCCAAAATGTGGGTTTTTTATGGTTTTCAAGGGAAATTGAGGGTTATGATAAGGCAAAGAAGGAATCTTTAAACCTTATAAAGGGGATTTTGATGAAGGGGAAATGGGAAAAACATGAAAATGAGGGATTTTCATGGGAGATGAAAGGGTTAAAAATAGGTTTAGTTGGGAAGAAGGGAAGGGGGAAATGGTGCTTGCAGCAGTAGTCTGGCTAGGAAATCAGCAAGATTTCTAAGTGTAAAATGGGAACAACAGTGAAGTTTTGGACAGAGGATAGGCATGAGGTCTTCAGGAGTCTTCAAGAGCCAACAATTTTTAGCAATGAAATTTGTTCCTTGAAGGCTCAAATTTTTTTTAGCCAGCATTTGGTATAACAAATTTTATAGCTGGCTAACAGTGGCTCCACTTGGGGATGGTGCCTTCTTGAAGGCATCAAGAACTTTAGACCTGCATTCTCTGGGAGGCTGACCTGTGCCTGATCCATTGGGCTACTTTTCCTTTGCTGAGATGACTTTCTCTGAAAACATATTAGCAACCATAAAAATAATGGATCTTTATCAATACAAACTTTCTACCTACCCAATCCTACTGATCTAACATTTTTTCTTCATTAGAGTGCACTTGGATTGGAAAACTCTTTTCACAACATTTTATTCTTTTGAAAGAAGGAAATCTAATCTATTTCTACTCCTTATTTCTCCCTGAACTCAGATTAAATAGTTGAGTTCAGATGCTTCTCTACCTATTCTACTATCTGTTGGGATTAAACTGTCCAACAGATTTTCATTCTCTAAATTTCTAAAACATAAATTTAAAAACAGTCAAGTCAAGATTAAGCTGTTTGACTTGCTGTGATCTATGGCATAAAGACAAGCTGCACATAGACATTTATTTTGCAGAAAAAATAAATAAAAAATGGAAGGCTTAAGATCTGAAATTTAAAAACATTTCCTTCCTCTTTTCTACAACTCTGTTTTGACTCTTATTGAGTTGTCTTTCCTTTTTCTCTGGTTCAGATTTTGAGCTGATTAGAACCAGATTTTTTCATCTTTTTGACTCAGAAAATAAAACATATTTGAGTCATCTCTCTTTGGAAACTGAGGTTCAGGTTTTGAACATGTTTGAACCTTTCATTTCTATCCTAATCTATCTACTGATAAGCCAAGATTAAACAGTTTGGCAAATCGAATTCACTATCCTATCAGCAGAAAATTTAAAACTAATTAGTCAAGATTAGGCTGTTTGACTAACTAGAAGTGTGTTTTGTAGGAGTGGCATTTAAGCTTGCACACTTTCAGAATTTGTTTCTCTTTTTTGGTATGGGGCTATACCTTTCTTGTTTTCACAATCTGCCCTCTTTTCTTTCTTTTCATTGTTTTTGTATTTTTGATTTTTACAACTTTGAATGCAATGGTGGATGAAATATTTATAGTGGAAAAAAGATAAAAAGGCTTTTGGAACATAACATGGATCAAGAGAAGTAATGCTTAAGCATCCTGCCATTGACAGGACCCCCAAACAGTTCTGCTCCATTCAACTCCTGCAAGAAAAATGCATTGTTACCAGCAGCTGAGTGAATAGAGTAAGGGCCAAGCCATAAGTGGTCAAATTTTCCATGCTTGACCTTCTCTTCCCATCTTGAATTCCACTTTAAAACTTTGTCCCCAATCTTGAAATTGCTAGTCTTTGTTCTTTTGTCAAAAAGCTTTTTAATGTTGTCTTGCTTCTGCAATGCTTTTCTATACACTTCCTCTTTGGTTTGCTGAAGATGAATGGTCTGGTTCACTCTTCTGATCATGTCATTTTCTTTAGTTTGTAACTCTTGAATCAACTTCATCACTGGAACACCAAGGCTGTTTGGAAAAATTGCATCAGTACCGTACACCAGCTGAAAAGGTGACATGCCAATGGATTTCTTCAAATTCAATCTGTCAGCCCAAAGTGCATGAACCAGCTTTGTGTGCCAAGACTTCTTATTTTCTTACAACATTTTCTTGATTATGTTCACTAAGCTTTTGTTTGAGGATTCTGCAAGTCCATTACCTTGAGGGTAATAGGCCGTGGAATGCCCCAATGTTATCTGATATCGGTGACATAAATCAACCATCTTGTTTGATCTAAATGCTGCTGCATTATCAGTGATAATCTTGGTAGGACAACCAAACCTGGAGAGAATGTTAGTCTCCATGAATTTTATGATAACTGAATCATTGGCCTGTCTACAAGGTATGGCTTCTATCCACTTAGTGAAATAGTCTGTGGCAGTGAGAATCCATCTATGCTGGGCAGAAGATGAAGGATGGATTTCTCCTATGAAGTCAAGTCCCCACTGCTGAAATGGGGCTTCAACAGTGATTGGATGCAGAGGCAGGGGTAGCAGTTTTCTTTTGCCTTAAAAAATTTGACATTTATGATAGGCTAGGATAATCTTGTGCACATCATGAAAAAGAGTAGGCCAATAGAAACTACCCCTCAAAATCTTGTTGGCTGTTGTCTTCTAGTACAAATGACCTCCACACTCTCCTTCATGGAACTGGTATTTAACCTTCTCTGCATCAAACTCAGGCAAACATTTAAGCAATAGACCACTTGCATTTTTCCAATAAAGACATATATCTATAATGCAATAGTTTACAGCTTTCAATTTAAGGAATCTTGCCTTTGTTTTTGTCAAACCAGGAGGTGTATTCAATTTAAGCAAAACATAAATAATATCAGCATACCAAGGAGAATTCATAAAATGATCTTTAACTATAGGAGTTGAGAATTCTTCTTGGTCATCCAAAGCATCAATCATATTAATATCAAGAACTTCAAAATTTGATTCAGCCATTAATCTAGCTAGACCTTGGCCTTTGATGAGTTTAGTGGGTTTTATCTCTAAATCATATTCAAGGATAATAGCAATCCACTTACCTCTCTTACCATTTGGGTCTTGTGTTAGAATGTCTTTAACAACTGAGTTTGGGACAAAGGAAATGATGTGTGAGTGAAGGATGTACACTCTGAAGTCTTTCAAAGCTTTAACCAAAGCAAAAGCTTGCTTTTCCATAATGTTATACTTCAAAGGGGCATCCCTCAATGCCTTGCTAAAGAATGCAATAGGATGCTCTTGTCCTTGCGGATTTTTCTATAAAAGGACAACAGTTATGGTATGTTCCAATGCAAATGAAAATATATAAAAATCTTTTGAAAAATCAGGACTTATAAGAACCGGTGTTTTGGTTAAGGCTTGTTTCACCAGCTCAAAGGACTTCCTTGCTTCCAAGGTCCACTTTACCCCTTGCTCCTTCTTTAACATGTTTGTGATATTCCTAAGGAGCTCAGCCAAGTTGGGGATGAACCTTCTCAAAAAGTTAATCTTTCCAATGAAAGATTGCAACTCTTTGATGTTTCGAGGGTGAGAGATTTGCAATATGGCCTCAATCCTCTTTGGATCTATCTTTATACCCTCCTCAGAAATAATGTGCCCAAGAATTTTACCTTCTTGGAGACCAAATAGTGTTTTCTTAGGGTTTAAAGATATTCCAAACTTTCTGCATTTCTCGAAAACTTTTCTTAAATGTTCTAAGTGTTCTTCATCTGTTTTTGAAAACATAGTGACATCATCAAGGTATATGATGATGAAGAAGCCCAGTTCCTCCGAGAATGCTATGTCCATGGCTCTTTGAAAAGTTGCTCCAGCATTCATTAGACCAAAGGGCATTTTCACATACATGAAAGTGCCCCATGGTGTAGTAAAGGCTGTCTTTAATTGATCAGCAGGGTGAACTAAGATCTGATTGTACCCTGAATAGCCATCCAGCAAAGAGATTCTTCTAGACCCTACCACCCTTTGTATAATGTGATCCATCTTTGGTAAAGGGTAATTGTCTTTTAATGAAGCTTTGTTTAAGTCTCTAAAGTCTATACAAAGTCTGATCTCTCCAGTTTTCTTCCTAACAGACACCATTTTAGACATCCACTCAGAATATCTAATAGGGACAATAATACCAGCATCATAAATTTTCATGATCTCCTTCTGAACCAATGGCAACTGAACAGGGTTCATTCTGCGCAGTTTCTACTTGAATGGTTTTTGGTTCTCCTTGAGGGGAATTTTGTGTTGTATTATTTCAGTGTCATAGGATTTAAGATATTCGTAACTCCAGGCAAAAACATCGGAAAACTCTTTAAACAGCTCTATGTATTTAAGTTTAATGTGAGCTGGTAAAGTTTTAGACAATTTAATCATCATAGGTTTAAGTTCACTTCCTATATTACACTCTTCCACTTCAGTCTCTATAGGTTCCAGTTTTGGTTTATTTGCCACATCGTTAAAATCAAACAACTCTTCTAAAGGGGCCAGACCTTTAGGAAAACTTTCATCTTTGGAGTGCAGAGTTTCTAACTCTGCATTCAATTCTGTTTTATTTTCAAGTTTGTTAGATAACAGGTTTAAATTAGTAGGTTGAGGAGACAGTTCTTCTTCATCAAGAATTTTTTCTTCCTTGCAAACTGTTTCATAGTCTGAGTCTGAACTATTTAGTTCGAATTCATTTCTGAATTGCATGAAGTCTTCTATTTATTTGTCATTGTCAAACACTTGCCAATATTTCTCATTATCAGGAAAAACTGGTCTAAATTTTATCTCAGTTGTGCAGTCTTTGGTGCTATATGGTGTTAAACATGTTCTAGCTACAAAGGCTAAATTGTGGGCCACGATATTTCTTTTTATTGGGACAAAGAACAATTTGGATTCCTCGAATGTTTTCAAAAGGTCCATGACATCGTTTCGGTAGGCTCTAAGTCTGGGATGATTTGCGTTATACTCCCCATTGAATTGCCTAATGACTAACTCTGAATCCCCATACACATTGATTCTTCTGGCTCCTAACTTTTTCAATAGGTGTAAGCCTAAGAGAAGGGATTCATATTCTGCTATGTTATTGGAACACTGAAAGTTTAGTTTGCAGGAAATGATTTCTGTGTGGTTATTTTCAGTGTTAGTAATCCAAACACCTACACCAGCATTGTTCTTAGTGCAAGATCCATAAAAATACATACTCCATAGAGGACATTTCTTAGTTTCATCCTGGTTACTGTCCTCTTCAACTAACGTGCTCAAAGGTTGTTGTGGAAACTCCGCACTTAGTTGTATTTGTTTTGATTCCCCAAGACCTTCATTTGTTTGAGGGTTGTTTTCTTGATTGTGAATGTTTAAGAGCAAAGGACATCTGTCTTGTAGCTCAAGACCTTTGTTTAGTTTGCTAGATTTTACAGGTTCGTCAAAATGTTTAGACACACCTACATTGTGTTCCTCTTCCTCCCTATGGGCCATTAATCCTGATAAAGTGACTTGTTCACCAAGTGTTTCATCATTAAACATAATAAAAGAATCAAGGCCTGTATTTACAGAATACAGGGGAGATTTTTGTGGTTTGTCTTGACTTGTAACTGTGAACTTCATATGGGACTCCCTGTAAAGTCTTCTAGTTTGATTAAAAACAGGGATAGTCGCATAGGTCATGTCCATTTGCATAGTCCCTTGTAACTTAGCCCCCCAAGATCTTGATAATAACATTCCATACTTTGGGGGCACATCAGCCACAACAATATCCATGACTAAACATTTGGCTGGAATTTGGGCTAAGTTAACATAGAGGTCTTTGATTAATCCTAAACATCTTACTCTGCTGGAATCAAAGGAGTAAAGGTCTTTGTAAGGTCTGGTGACTTCTAAACCCAGGCTCTCCATTACAGCTTTTGGCATTAAATTATGAGAATCCCCGGAATCATGCATAGCGTTGTGTAAAATTTTGTCATGAACGTTTAAACTCACATAAAAGGGAGGAACATGTCCCTCTTGATATCTACCTTTAATCTTAGAACCAAAAATCAACTTTGGTTGGTCATCATTGAGATTGACTGTGTCCTCATTTTCTTCTATTTTAAAAGCCTTCAAAATTTGGGTTCTATATACATGTTGGGCAGCTAACTCAGTGAGGGGAACAGAGATTTTGATTTTTGAAATTTCTTGCTCCAGGCTTAAAGGAATTTGACTCTTTAAGGTGTTGGTTTCAGCCTTATCAGCTGTTACTTTATTAGCATTATCAACTTGTTGATTTGTTTTATTTACACTTGACAAAATTGTTTTTGCAAGAGTACTAGCTGAAGTGTTAGTATTGCAAATGTCTGCACTCTGATTTTCATTGTTTTGAGTGCTTTTACCTTTTCCTTTATCAGAATTTACATCCACTGTTTTGTCCTTTTGTTTAATATTTTTAGGCTTGGTTGCAGTGCTGTTTTGTGAAGATTCGTCAGAGGTTTTGTTGTTGGGGGGTTGTTTACTAGTTTTACTTCTAAGGTCGTATTCTCTTTGAGGCTCTATGATGACATTTTCCATGTCTTGATAACAATTTTCATCATCATCTCTTTTGTCATCATAAGGTGTGTATAGAACTTGTTTTCTATCATAATGAATCTCAAAGTCATCATTGTCTACCCCCAGCATGTTGATATCTTCTTCCTCTACTATTTCATCTGCTTCCTCAACCTCACTTACATAGTTTTGATGAAAGGGAGGAGTGATCTGCTGATCATCTTCCCTAGATCTGTTTGGAGGTTGGTTCCTTCTAACATTCTGTTTCTGGTTCTGATTTCTATTTTGAGGAGCAGTTTGGTTTTGATTTGCTTGTGCTCTCTTAATTGTGCTCATCTATTTCATCATCTCCTCCATCATTCTCTCCATCTTTGAGTTGGAAGTAGAAGGTGTGGATTCCTCTCTAAAGGACACTCTCTTTTCAGTTTTCATTTTGGCTCTCTTCTCCATTAAGTTGACTTCCATAGAAAGAGCACCTCTTTGCATATCTTCAAGAGTTGCAAAGTCTCTCTCTCTCAGCTGATAGGTCATTTCAGAGTCAAATCCTTCAGGAAAATTGTTTAAAGCTGAGCCTTGTGGAGGTTTTAGTTCCGGGGAAAGTGCGTTATACACACTATTGAATCTAGTGCAATAAGCTTGCACACTTTCCCCAGTGTTTCTATGGAGGTTCTTGTAGTCAGAAAGGATTTGGAGAGGGTTCTTCTTTACTTCCCATTTATTTAAGAATGTCTGATGGAAGGCTTGGAGATCATTAATACTATGGGGGGCTAAACCTTTGAACCACTTTCTTACTTCTCCCCCTAGGCTCTGAGCAAATAACCTAAGCTTGACAGAATCATCATCAATTTCATTTCTGTCAAAGTAGTCATTCATATTATCCACATGTTGTGATGCAGTTGTAGCATTGCTAGCATCATATAATGGAATTTTGGACTGATAATCCTGTGGAAGATTGACTAATGGTACATGAAGGACTAAGGGAGCATACCATGCTGCCATGATATGTGGTGGGGGCGGATTTAGAAGGAGTGGATTAATAACAGGAACAGTGGGTTGTGGTGTGGTGGTTTGAAAAGTGGATGAAGGGTGAGCAGAAGTGGATGGACCAGGAATAGATCACTGAGCTAATCTTGGATGAGAGACACCTAAGTTGTGAAGGAAATGTAAATCAGGAGGTGTTGTTTCTCTGCTACCAAGAGGTTCACTTGTTTCAGGAGATGATAGTGAAGACTCAGAATCTAACTGATCTAAATCACCAAGAGACCTAGTTCTAAATGGACTTACTAAGTCAACTTGAGATTGTTGTAGAGCTGAAAGATTTTCAGGAACTGAACTAGCTCTCAAGGGTGACTTGAAAACAGTTGACAATTTAATATTAGGAGATTTCCTAAGAATACCTTCTGGGTTATCAAATACTTCAGGTGGGTCTGGGTCAAGATAGGCTCTAGTGTGAATCTTTCTGGGAGCCACTATGTTGTGTTATTAGACCCAAAATAAACAAGAAAAGTTCAACCAGGTATGACAATCTTTGAGAGGTTAACTAATCTGTTTACACAAATATTAATCCTACAGTCCTCTAACTAAGTTTGAATGATGTTATAATGATGAGGGTTCTTCCCAGTGGAGTCTTAAGGTCTGCTAAGGATTGTGGAGTCGACAAGTGGAAGTTTTTAGCTCCTAAGGAGGTAAAAGGTTTTATGGTCCACCACCATGTTTATTGGATACCAATCCGAAATATTTTTTAGGTTTTTCTAAGTTATTTTTCAGTTGTATGGTTTTTAAGAATATCCTAACTTTGTTTAAAAACTTAGCTATGGTTATGAGACAAAGACAATTTACTCTTATGGCTAAGCCAGCTAATTTTTCAAGGTTAGATAAAGTCTTAAGATAATCCTAGGTTTTACCTAGCTTGTCACTGATTCAAACAAGTTTTACCATGATTACCACTCTTGGTAGTGCTTGAAAAGGCTGCTTTTTACTCTCAAAGTTTTATAAAGATGAAAAATGATTCTGGGTTTAGTTCCCCAGCAGAGTCGCCAGAAATGTTAGGGATCTGTAATTTTAGCAGATTGGTGAGACTAAAACTACAGAAACAACATCGTTTCAACCAAATTTGGGATTCTAGGATCTAGTCCTCCTGAATCCGGAGAGGGATCTCTCCAATAATTACAAAGATGGATTTGTCTTTGAAGTTTTGGGTTATGGTATTAGGCTAGTTATGAAGGTCAAGGGTTTTGTTTGTTTTTTGGATGGTTGAGCATGAATATTACTTGAGGGGAAAGTTCTAAATGCAAAACAGTTTCAAAAGTGAGAAGTTGCAAGTGAATAGAACAACTTAGGCTAAAAAGATAGATATAACGCTTGATTTTAGTCGATTGGGCTATGGAGTCATAAACAGGGCTTTAATTGAGCAACAACATCAAGAGTGATCCAAGGGGCAAGTCATCTATATCACAAGATTATTTGAGATTATAGTGATGGAATGGAAACAATAAAGTGTTGGAGATGGTGGAAACTGATAATAATTTCACAAAGGATTTATAGTCAGTCCAAACAAGAAAAGCCTCTTAAGTAAATTTTTAAAACCAAACAAGAAAAGGGCTAACCATAAACTTTCTTGGGCAAGTTTGCATTAAAGCAGCTTAATTGACAAACAATCCAACAATCCACATAATTACTTTCAGAAAGTATGAAAACAAATAAGAGAAACAAAATGTAACTTAAGATAAGATAAAGTACTTTTAAACCTATTCTGCTTTCAGTCAATCACCAAGGGAAACTTTCAGAATCTGCTTTTGGAGAAAAAATAGGACCAGGGCACACCATATCTTCCATAGTCATCTTTAATAAGAAAATAAGGAAAATAACTTTCAAGAAACAATGTTTAAAGAAAACAGTAGGACGAGGGAATTCCAGCATTCCTAACTGCTTAAACTATATTAAATCATTCTTAAATAAACAAATTAGAGGAAAACATTAAGATAAAGCTTTTTAGTTAGAGAAGGTTATTGATATACAGTAGGTCCTAACTCTATAAATGTCGTTTCTTTATCGGGGAGAAAGTGAACAATATGACATACATAGAAGGGAAACAATAACAAAGAAAGGAGCACTTCACCAGTGATATAGATCAGGATCCCAAGAAACAACTTGTTTATTGATGTCAAACCAATTACAGTACTCAGGTCCAATGTTTTAGTTCAGCAATCATGTTCACTATTCAGCCTATCTAATCTATCACAAGCAGAGCTCCAAGGGCCAGTGAACACTATTTACAATTAGAAGTTTTTTGCTCAAATATATTTCCAAGTTCTGCAACCAACCCCTCACTCATCTTCTGCAGAAGTATATATAGAAGGATGACGAGGTGAGATCTGATAAAAGATCTCAATTACAATTAATACAGACTTAATGGCTTCTAGGCCTTTAAGGGGCTCAATGAAGAAATTTACATACATATCCTCTGTATTAAATGTTTTTACATAAAGATCAAGCTCTGTGGGAGCTTTTGTTGACTTTGAGGCTCTGTGTGACGTCGAAGTAACTCTGCAGATGTTTGTGATTAATTTGCCTGCAGATTTTACCCTTTGGCTGTGTTGTGAGGCAGATATCCAGTCCTGATCAATAATTTCGACCTCTGATTGAATACTTTGAGGCACAGGTGGCATCGTGGTAGCTAGAGGGATCAATTTGCCTCAATTTGTGGTGGTGGAGGGTTTCGCGTCGGTAAAACACTTCAAATTCTCTTTAAACTGTGTTTTTCTTGGGGATTAGGATTTTGATAAGCATCTTAGACGTAATCCCCACAAATTTGTCCTTTAATCCTCTGTTCTGGTTCACTTTGATCCTCATCACTGATACTATGTGATTTGTGATTGACTTGCTGAGTTTTTGCTGATGTGCAGGGCCGTGCAGGGTTTGAAAGGCATCAATGCCTTCGCAGATCATTGATAAACGTGGAGTCAAAACCCTGTGATGATTTTCTTTGGTGAATCGAAGGCGGGAGGATCGTCATCCTCCGCCTTCGAATTTTCCTTCAAAAATGGCGATAAAACCTCGAAACCCTGCAAAATACAAACAACTTATTATAAAATCCATGCATTTATAGGTTTATTGCTGCGGAGGCATGTGGAGGAAGCGTGGCTGTTGGATGGCATCATCCAACGATCAGGATTGATCGGAGAAGGCGGAAGAAATATTAAATCAGAAGTGTCGATTGCGCAGAGATCGACGGTCGAGAGTGAGGGGGAAAGTCAAAACGGAGAATCGTTGACTAGGCGATGGAATCAGGGCGATGGAATATGGACCGTCGATCTGTAGATCAGATCGACGACGGAGTTTAACTGGATGGCGCGCCGGGACCACGTTAAGCATCGGGCATCTTCGGCGAGCGAGAGCCGTCGGATGACCCGCCCCAGATCAGACGATGCACAGTGATATCGCTGGGCATCCACGTCTGAACAATAACGCGCGATGGACGAAGGTTTTATGAATAGTGCCCAGGACACGCGTCAAATGGCGTATGGAATCGCTGGCGTTTGGGGGAAAACAGCTTTCGCCCAAAAGCGGTGCAATGGATACCGCCGGTTTTGGGTAATCGGCTTATGGACGGCGGGGACCACAGGGAGACGGACTCCGC
Source organism: Pinus albicaulis (assembly GCA_034641835.2). Taxonomy (NCBI): domain Eukaryota; kingdom Viridiplantae; phylum Streptophyta; class Pinopsida; order Pinales; family Pinaceae; genus Pinus; species Pinus albicaulis. The sequence goes on from CM076574.1 coordinate 699,526,416, forward strand.
ACCGTCCGATCTACAGATCAGATCGACGGCGCGGAATGATTTAAATTTGAACCGGTGGGGATTTATAATATAATAATAAAACCAACAAATTTTCAATATAAACCAAGGTTTTAAACTATATTCGAGAAATATTAATATAAACAATGGCCTGGCGCCCGATTGCGGGGCCTCGTGCACATGGGAAATGATGTGACCAAGGATCAACGGGAAAAGAGGTTTAAGACTAAGCCCGAGGGGGCTTAATTCCAAAATGTGGGTTTTTTATGGTTTTCAAGGGAAATTGAGGGTTCTGATAAGGCAAAGAAGGAATCTTTAAACCTTATAAAGGGGATTTTGATGAAGGGGAAATGGGAAAAACATGAAAATGAGGGATTTTCATGGGAGATGAAAGGGTTAAAAAGAGGTTTAGTTGGGAAGAAGGGAAGGGGGAAATGGTGCTTGCAGCAGTAGTCTGGCTAGGAAATCAGCAAGATTTCTAAGTGTAAAATGGGAACAGCAGTGAAGTTTTGGACAGAGGATAGGCATGAGGCCTTCAGGGGTCTTCAAGAGCCAACAATTTTTAGCAATGAAATTTGTTCCTTGAAGGCTCAAAAAGTTTTTAGCCAGCATTTGGTATAACAAATTTTATAGCTGGCTAACAGAGAGAAAATGAGAACATAATAGTTGTGCATATTTGTGAGATTAGGAATCCCAAATTCTATGCTAATTCATACCTTGATTCTTGTTCGAGTGTCCTTTTAATTAATAACTTAATTAGTTGATTTATAATTTTTATTGTCACATATAAATATAAAATCAGAAGGATCAAATAATTAAGAGAGATAGGCTTAAAAGGTGAACCTTGTGCATATTGATAAAAAAATCACTGTCTTATTCTTTGAAATTAAGTTGGTTGATGTGCACATAGAATTAACTTGATTACACTACTCATTTGACATATGAAAACTCTAGTTTGTGGCATATTTTTGTGTACAATAATGAGTTGTCACTAAAGTGGTGTATTGAATTATGTGCTAATCCATAGGTTGAATTGACACAATGTGGATCAATCATTACATTTGGAGCAATTATGCACTGAAGATCTAGTAGTATTTGTTTGTAAAAAATCAATCATGAAAAGGGATGAAGGTTCTTGCATCTGAAGGTAGTGTGCAAATTCTTATGAAGGTAGATTTACACATTTTTTTTTGCATGTTAATGACAAAAAACTTAGCATTGCACTAATCCACGTATTATAAAGAAAATACCCTAAGGGTTTCTTTTCAATAAATAATGTAAATTAAGTGCATAAATGATGGAAATACCTTTTAAAACTCATCTCACACACATTCATAACATTGTCCCTTCATCCACCTTTCCGAGGGTGAAGTCCTTTCACATACATGCATACCATTATCCCACCACCCACCTACTTGGGGGTAAGGGTGTACATCATGATGTTACAAACCAGGTGTTAAAACCATTCTACATAAAGTTTTTTCATAAAGGAATCCAAATTTAGTACATGGGAAAGTTTTAAGGTCTTCTCACACAAATGAAAAACTCACTACTACCACCACCCATCCTCTCAAGTGTATGTGTGTGTCCAAATTTTGAAACATGCGTACACATTAACCTCCACTAACTATTCACATGTGAGGTACATGTGTGTATGTATGTACGACTTGCAAGATGCACACTTTCACCCTCCACCACCCACCGACTCAAAACAAAAATATGCATATGTGTGTGAACACAGACAAGGGTCACAAGAGATAGAGAAAAAGGGAATGTGCAGTTGTGGCTCTAGAGAGAGAAAAAGAAATGGGGTGAACTAGTGGAGAGTCGGGGCCACTAAGGGAGAGAGAGGCCAACAATTATAAATAGAGCAAGGAGTTTTAGTAGCATCCTATAGGTTGTGGCCTGTGAATTAGGGTGTGACGCATCCCTCAGTTGTAGCTTAAATCTTGGTGTAATTAATATTTCTTTTAATGAGATAAAAATACATTTACTAAAAAAACGTCTTGTGTAAACACGAACATACCCACCTTCAATCCTCACTTACATACACACCTTCACCACAATGACCAATCCCTTAAAATATAAAAATGTAAATATATATACCAGAAAATGATAATAATAAAAATAAAAGTAACTCCCATCATATAGAGAATGAAATTGATATCAATCATGCCTTCATTTATCTATATCAATTTAAATTGCTCATAAATATGATACAACTCCTTATATATCAACATCGATTGAAAGAACTAACACGAGCTAACTTACTTGCCCATTGCACATTAGTTATAAGATAATGACTAATATACCTTCTAAAACTAGTAATCCAAATGCATGTAACGTTGTGGGCCTCCCAATGTGATATACAACATTGACTTCTCACCTAGAGGAAGCAAATTAGAAAACGTGATGCTTTATAATCCCTTGATTAAAGGCTCGAGAAGTGGCATACCATTGTGGTACGATATTAATCTCCCAAATCTGTGTACTCACTACATTAATAATATAATTTTTAACATAGTGACTTATACTTTACACCTTGATTGAAGGCATGAGAAGCGACATAACACATATAAAGGTAACGTAAACAACGTTGGTGTCTAAAAAATGGGGCAAAAAATCTTTGTACCAAACTTAAATGACTCGACAAATTCTGGAACTTTTTCATATTATAATAAATTTTAACTATAAAAGATCATGACATTGATAATCTAATGCATTTCAATGGCAATGTCTTTCAATTAATAAATATTTGTCCTTGCAAAGCTTATAATTTTGTCTTTGATTTAGATAGATTTGAATGTATCTTTGACATTTTTTTTTGAAGTAATAATATTTTATAATAATCCAAATACATGGGCAATTTTTTTTTTTATAAAAAATTAAATATATAAGAAAAAATTATTTATTAAAAAGCAAAAAGAAATTGAATGTAATTTTCATAATGCGATAAATTTTTTCTTTTATCATGTCAGAGTTTTGGTTGAAGGATAATTTTTAGTTCGGAGTTAAAGATATAGATCTATTAAGAAATGAATAGAGTCCACGTTATATATATATATATATATATATATATATATATATATATATATATATATATATATATATATATCTTAGAGAATATGAAGTAGACATTTTGATATAATTCTAAAAGCTTGTGAAAATTGAAATTTTTTTTTTTTTAAGAGTCATCCAATAATGAAGATTGTTACTGGATATTCTCTTGGAAGATAAAATGAATATATTTTTTAAATTGTTGCACGACACTCCAACAAAATATACCATGTCATATTGGACATTGGTAATCTATAAAGTCACTTTTCACTAAATGAGATTTTATTAGTTGTGCTTTATCACCAAAAAAGAAAAAAATAGTGATTCATAAGAAAATCGTACATTGTGAAGCCTTTGTGTCAACCTCATCTCTAAGTCTAATGGGGTCTACCTAGCATTCAAAATTGGTGCCAACATCACCTTTTAATGCAACAAGGAATACACGTATTTTGAATTGTAGTTTTGGAGTGGTTTACCAAAGGGAAAATGCTAATCTCTCCAAATTGGACCTTGTATCTAGGCACACATCTTGAACAATTGCTATGAATGATTAAATCTTCCAAGTTCCCCAATAGACAATATACCCAAAGTATGGAGAGCCTTCTAACAAGCCTTGGTGGTTAGTTGGATTGAGATATTTTTGTTGGGCCTTAGAATGGAAACAACAACGCTACATTCTTCATCCACAAACTTCAAATGCCAACATTGGATTCATACAAACTTGAGAGGCACTAGGCACTATATGTGAATATTTCATATGCATTTGATCTACAATGAGAATCAATAGTCATAATATTGACCAACTTGAACTATTCAATAAGGGTAAATGACAACCAACTAATCATAAAAATGTGAAATCTAAGTGCTAGGAAAGCTCAAAATCAATTGAAGGGAAAAAAATCCAAAGAAAATTCAAGGGAGGTCAAGCAACTCAATGGCCAACCATTCTTTCTTGTTAATGAAAAACCAGAGTGCAAACATGTACAAAGTAGACTAATAACCTACAAATCTAGGTGAGTTGATATGGGTTGCTTGGTTGAAACAAACAAGTAATCATGTTATAAATTCAATTACAACTATCAAAGAAAAATAAATCCAACTCATACCTACCCTATTATAGAAGCTAAATAAGCATAATAAACCATGCAGTCCCTTATGGAGCGAATGTGAAGTAAACCAGGTCTAACACACTCCTCTTTAGGCCTACCAACATTTAGAGATATAATAAAGCAAATAGAAAAATGATGCTATTGGAATTATGCTACTATAGAAATCCTTATAGGAAAATATATAATCCTACAAGAAAATGTATAGGAAAATATAAAATCCTACAAGAAAATGTATAGGAAATTGAAAAATGTTAAAGGTTTTGAATTTTCTACAAGGTGAGTACTAGAACACAATTTTCTGATATGATAATTACTACCTAATGATATTCAATTGATTTATGTCATGCCACCGATATCATTGAGCAACTATACACAGAAAATATCAACAATAATTGTAGTGGAAACAATAAATATCATAAAAATATAACCATGCACAATAGAGAGAATATTTTTACCCTGGGAAACCCAACCATGGGAGAAAACCAAACAAATTTTATTTACCAGAAATTATTATTCGGTAAGTTTTACAAATCCAATTTGTCTAGAAATTTTTGTCAAATACAATCCAAATATGAGTCAAAACTTTGTCAAAGTAGCAATAAGTCAACATTGGTCAAACTAACCAAAATGCTAAGAAATCAACATTGGTCAAACAATCATCCTACGATCAAAATTAGACGTTGTGACTCCTGCGATCAACTGTAGTAAAATTCTTACACACATGTATCCCTCTTGTATCTCGCCCGAATATGGTCAAACTCGACCTAAAATAGTTCAGTTAGCTAAGATCAAACTTGGTCAAACAAAGAGAGAAATAACTTGGTCAAACAATTAACTCATCCTCCTTTTCTCCACATGTGTAGTTCTCCAAGAGACCTCAAAAACATGAAAAAGAAACTCACTTGCGTGGTGGAAAAAAAGAGATGTCACATCATCTATATATACTAGTTGAATTCGGGTAAATTAACCCAAAGGACACACCCTCTCATGAGTTGGGTCGACTTGTCTTCCTAGGCTGAATTGGTGCCCCAAAAATAAATTTTAAGTTTAAGTTTTTTAGGCCAACTTGGAGACCTCGTTGGCATGCAGGCATACCTCTTGGTGCTATACAAAATTCAACACTCCCTCTTAGTGAGGGAGGTATTCTCCTTATTTTCAATGTATTTCCCCTTCATTGAATTTTTTCCTCCATAAGAAAAGTTCACGAGCTTATTATGTTGATTCATTTCTATAGATCACCTTATTCTAGAGAAGGAAATGTGAGTATCTTGGGCTATTTACCCCTGGAAAAATCATTGTGGCCTAACAAAAGTCCTTTATGGGTCCTTAGGTAAATGTTTCAATCTCCTCTAGTCAAATAAAAATGACGCAACGAAAGTCATTCATGGCTTCTGAGGAGAGGATCTGCCCCTTGACCATTCACCCCTGGCCAAATCAACATGACCCAATCAACATCCTTTATGGCTTCTTAGGTGAATTTCATCTATCTCCTTTAGTCAAATTAACATGACCCATCCAAGGCCTTATGGCTTCTTAGGATAAGATATGTCCAATCTTGTAATAGCTCTCAACTATTCACCCCTGGTAAAATCAACATGACCCAACCAAAGTACTTCATGGCTACTCAAGTGAATGTATCCATCTCCCTTGGTCAAATCAACATGACCCAACCAGATTCATTTGGATTCTCAGGATATGGTATGCCTGATCCTGTAAAGATATCAACTCTCCCTCTCAATGAGGGAGACATTCTGCATCATGCCAAGCTTGTATCTGAAGTATACAAACTTCACTGTAGATAGAGGAGGTTTGGTGAGAATTTCTGCAATCTGCTCATTTGTGGATATGTATTGGAGATTCATTGTTTCCTTTTGCACCATGTCTCAGAAGAAGTGACATGACAAAATAGTCCTGCTAGAATCTTTTGAATCCATACCGCTTCATGACTTGTAACATTACCTGTGATATACTCCAACTCTGTTGTACTAAGTGCGATAAAATTTTGTTTCCTACTAAACGAGAAAATATTAGTTGGTACCAAGTTGAAGCAACTCCATAAGGTGCTCTTTCTATCCTATGCTCTCCCGACCCAATATGAATCAGTATATCCTTGTAGTCTTTCTTCATCACTTGAGACATATCTCAAACCATATCCAACTGTACCATGTAGGTACCTCAACACATGCTTCGTTGCATGACTTAGCTCAACCATAAACTGGCTAGATTTCTTCACTATATCCATCACCACAACTACTTTTTGTTCACCTTGACTGGGTGCTCCCTTTGACACTAAAGTAGGTCCTCCTGTGAAAATATTGGCTAGCCCCTCTTCCACTATTTCTCCCTCTATCACTGAAGCATATCCTTCTGTATAGCATGGTCCCCTAATAGAAGGAATAATCCTCCTAGATACCTTTTGTCTATGAGAATTTGAAAATCTCAACCCATGACATCCTCTTGAAAGGTTGCTCCTTCCATTCTGCCTGACTTTCTGCTTCCTAGGAACTGGAAGCTCTTATGGTAAACTAGCACGGTCCAAGATATGCTAACAATCTATATAATCCTTGCTCTCGAACATCAATCACTCATGTTGAATCTATGCTCGAGCCCAATAAATTGACCATATGGAAAATGGAGCAAAAAATATCCTCGTAGTCCAATCCCTCTTTCTAGGAGAACACTCTTGGCTGCCCCCCCCCCTCCCCCCACAAAAAAAAAAAAAAAAAACACTTGTATGTTGTCATTTGTTGCGTGAATCATCGCCTTGGAAACCTTCATAATGTACCTATTATTCCTTTTTATAAAAACCATTCAGGAGGTCATTGAATAAAATATCATACCAAGCAAAATGCAACGACAAAAGGTTGACAAAATAAAATAAAATAATAACAATAATCAAGGGAGAAAAATATGACGTACTTATCTCTTGATTAAGGAAGAAACTACTAAGAAATTGCCAATTCCCTCTCTAAAAACTATGTAAGAGAAACTCGAAAATTGGTCATGATCTTAGAGGCACAACTGTCCACAAACATTACTGGTAGTAGTTCCTAAAAGAAGAATGCCTTTGACTTCTTCTGAGGTGGATGCCTCATAATCATCATAAAGATTGGTTGTTGATGCATGTTTCTTTCCCTTCCTTTTCTTCAAAAGACACTAGGAGACATAATGCCCAAAATTATGTCAAATGAAGCACTTTATCTTTGACATATACTTTTTCTTCTTATCCTAAATAGGAGCAAGTCTTCTATCTGTATTCTTCTTATCAAAATTTCAAATTTCCCTCTTTATTTTCCTTTCCTTGTATGAGTTGCAAGATCTTGAGCTTCTTCATCCTATGGATTCTGCAAGATATTCGTGGACAACATTTTGGTATCCTCTTAGAAAAAATCAATCCACAACTTCTCAAATGTAGGAAAATTTTCTCGTGGACAAATTCCTTGAATAAATGGGTCCCATGAGGAAGGAAATCCGTTGAGAGTCATTATAACTAGCTTTGTATCATCAATGTTATATTTAATGGCTACAAGCTTATCTATGATTCAAGAGACTCTCATACAATATAAGACAACATCATTTTATTTTGTCATCATGACATTACGGAGATGATTTCTCAAGGTTAACATCCTATTATTGTTTCTAATCTCATACAATCCTATGAAAGTATCATATACTTCCTTGGAAACCTTCAATGCAAAAACATGAGGAATCAAATGGTCCTTTATGGAATCTACCAAGATTCTCTTTGCATTGGATTCATTCTTCTTATACTTGGTTTTATCCTTAATTCCCTTTGGCTCTGGAATAATTTTCTCCATATCGTCTTGAAGTTCATTCTCTTCCAAGATGAGGAGAATTATATTCTTCCAAGATCTGAAATTTATGGCACCATCTAACCTGTCTCCAACTATGAGACTTGGTGCCATTTTAAAAAGAGATAAAAAAAAATAATCAAGCTATTGAACAATTGTCTCTAAGGCTGACTTCAATGGCTGATATTTCAAGAAATCTCTAATAACATGTTGAATTTTCTATAAGGTGAGTCGTAGAAAAAAAATTCTGATATGATAATTACTACTTAATTACCTTCAATCAATTGCGTATCATGCCATTGATATCATTGAGCAATTATACACATAAAATATCAACAATAAATGCAATGAAAATAGTAAAGATCATAGAAAGACAACCATGCACAACAGAGACAATATTTTTACCTTGGGAAACCCAACCTTGGGAGAAAACCCAACAACTTTTCTTTAGGAGAAATTATTCTTCAACAAGGTTTACAAATACAATTTGTCTAGAAATCTGTGCCAACTACAAATCCAAATACCAGTTAAAACTTGGTCAAACTAGCAACAAGTCAACGCTAATCAAATAATCCAAAATGATCAGAAGTCAACATTGGTCAAATAGTCAGCATGCGGTCAAATTTATGCCCTGTGGCTCCTACAACCAATTGTAGTCAAATTCCTACGCACATGTGGCCCTCTCACAACTCGGTCAAATTTTGTTAAATTAGGCCTAAAACAGTTCAGTCATATTGGTTCAAACTCAGAAAAACATAGAGAGAAATAGTTTGGTCAAAGAGTCAACTTGTCCTCCTTTTCTCCACACGTGTGGTTATCTAAGAGACCTCAGAATGGGGGTAAATTAACCCAAAGGACGTGTTGATCATAATCCGTTTCCCATAGAATTTCACAGGCAATCTGGCTCAGAGCTCTCAAATTCCCCCTTTCAGCCTTGGAAAATCATTCTTACGCCTATCGTTACCATTTCCCACTTCCAAATCACATTATAAAAGGTTGAAAATCCATATTTGAAATATTCAAGGCTTAGCTCCTTCGGCCGTAGCCCCTCTGTTCTTCTCTCCCGCGTAACCCAGTGCTGGAACCGAGCGAAAAGGAACTAAGCGCTTATCAACCAAATGCCCGGGCGAAATATTGGTCATCGATATTTGCATGATCAGACGGTCTTCGTGAATCAGCGCTGTGCTCGTGGCCCATTCTATTCATCACCCAAACTGTTTGTGCACCGACCGATCATTCTGCCAAATCAATGGTTCGCGATGCATCTGCTCCAGGTGGTCCCCACGCCCAACAACACCTTCTGAAACCGGTGTTTTATATCGCACCGCTTTTTAGCAGCAGGCGGTATTCTTCAAAACGGAGTGATTCCACTCGTTCCCCGCCGCGTGTCTCTGCGTACGGCCCCGAAACCGCTCTCCATCGCACGTTATTGTTTGGACAAAGACGCGCAGCGATATTCATCATAGCCGTCTGATCTGGGAACCTTCATCTGACGGTCATCGCGCTCCGAAGCTGCATGAGGTTTAACCATAAGAAAATTATGTCCCTGGCCCACTTTCCATTGCCCCGACGCTCTTTCAACCGTTGATCTCCTCCTGAGATCGGACGGCCAAGATTTCATCACCCTCGTTGTTGACCTGGTCTTCCTCCACGTCATCATCCCACGTGTTTATCGAATTTTTCCCCTCTGCCATTTATACATTACATTCATATGTTTATTTTATTGTTCCGCATTATAAACTCTGGCCAACCCTTCCGCCATTATTTCCACTGCATTTTCTTCATCACCACCCTGCATGTTTCCGCCACTTCATCACGTCGCTCTGTTACACAGTCGCTTCCATTGTATTGTCGTCCCCCATGCATTGGTTTTCTTCACAGTTTTGTGTGTTTTGCAGGTTGACATCAACGAAGAATTATCATAATTTGCAGCATCCATTACAAGAGCCGAGCACACGTCAAAGGACCATTTTTCAGAGCAGAATTATGAAGAAAGTCCTCGGAAGCCAAATCGACAAGACTCCAATTTAAGAGGTAGGGTTCAAATTTGTCAAACCCTGCAGGGACATTCAAGGCACCGATTTCACAGATGAAGATATCAATGGAGCAGATAAAGAATATCAGTGATTAGCAGAGAATTAAAGGCAAGTAGCTAAAGATTTTAGGGGCCTTGTCCAAGCCTTTTGAAGCAGAGTACCGAATTGAAGATCCTACACATCATTCGAAAGATCTATACACATAAAACAATGTCCTCAAGGCTTTATTTCAACAGAGTTTTTTTTCCAGGCAAGGACGGATATTTGTGTGATTTTACTACTTCGCCATGTCCCTGGAGAGATTTTCACCGAGTGCATTTATTTCAGTTAGCAGGCCACAGAGTATAAACAACACAACATAGTCATTCAGCAGCATGGGCGCAATTGTTTCCGCCATTTTATTTTAATTATGCAAATTAAATGTTCATCACCTACCTCTTTTACTAGGTTTTGGTTTCTCCTATAAAAACCATGAAGAAACGCATTGTAAGGGTTCCATATTTTATCAGAAAATTATGCAGTGAAAGGATTTTTGTATACAGTTTGTAAAACTCTTGTATGAAGGCTCAGAGCCCATAGGGTCTCAGTGAGGAGGAGTTCTATCTGTCAAAGAGGATTCTGGTCTTTGGTATTTCACAGTCTGTAACTCTCTTTATTGTGTTATATTAATAGAACATTTCATTTCATCCATCTTTCTTGTATCATGTTTTGGAATGCGAGTGGCTCACTGATTTATGGTATGGATTCATCCTAGTTGATGCCCATGCTCGGATCAGTCAAGCGCTTTAAATATGGCTCATGCATGATATTCTGTTCCATTACTCATCTAAACCGTGTTTCTGCTATATTAGTTGCTTTGGGGGGGTGCTTTTAAAATGCTATTATCATGTATGGATTCTTAGATTGGTAAGCCCATGCATGGTGGTATTGTATATCTGGGTATCAGCTCAATGTTAACTAGTATCTTCTCAATATTTCTTTCACTACATACACCTTCTGATAATTTATGTCTGTGAAGTATTTCTGAATTGGCCCGCTTTGTAGTAAACTGTCTCTGAATTGTCTGTTGCTTTTGTATTAAGAGTTCTACATCTTGCCTCTGCAGTATCTCTTTTCCTATCTCAGTTTCTGAGAGTTTGGTCCCATTCTAGTTTATTTCCTGTTTACAGGAGATAGCATGTGAGCTGAGGTTGACAACTTCATACATTATATTATATGCTCCTTGCTATGCTAAGATGTCCTAGGCACTGGTCTATCACAACTCTAAGTTGTCTCTAGGAGCTACAACATCTTTTTGGCGCCGTTGCCGGGGACGAAGTTAATAAAATTTGAATCCGTGGGCCTCGAAAAATCATATTCACTCTCTAAGTAGGTGAGCATGGAGAGTTGAGAGTTGTAGATCCCTCACCTTCGCGACTCCACATTTGTTATTTGATATATCTATTTGCAGTCCTGGCTCCTCGTAAATCACACCTGAGGTCAGATACGTCAAAGCCAAAGACACCTTCAGTGTCTAACCCTGACCAGATTATACATAGAAGAAATTGGAGGGAAAGGAAATCAGCCCGTTCTGAAATCCCTGAAGTGTCTATAGAAGATTTTCCTTCCTCCTCCTCTCAAGATTCTCAATTGCAAAGTCCTGACTCCACTGTGGGAGATACTGATTATTATTATTCAGATAGTCCACCCCGAGAGGGTATCATAAATAAAAACAGTTTTCGTCCTACTCCTGAGGTAGAAGAGGTCAAGGAAGTAACCGAAGTATCTGCTGTTAACAAACCTTTGTTCCCCTCAACCCCTCAAGCTGCAGTTGAGTATATTCCTATTATTATTCATACTCCACTTCCTCCTCCTCCTCCTCTTACGCATCAAACTATCGCACTACCTCCACCTCCTCGAATGGCCAATGTTCTGGCTTTCTTGATGAATAAATATGCTCCCCTGGCATTACCCCAAGTCCTGAATGATATGCCGCAGGATTATCTGAAGGTCTTGCCCAGATTCAATAGAGAAAATGAAATCTATGCTCAAAAACATCTTGAGACTTTCTGCTCCTTTGCAGAGAACTTTAATGTCGAACATTTAGATGTGGTCTTAAGACTGTTTGTGCAATCTCTAGATGGTGAAGCTCGAAAATGGTTTAAGACATTGGCTGGCCGTTCTATTACCACTTGGGATAACATGGAAGACACTTTCCTCAGGAAATGGGGAGAGAAGAAAGATCATGGAAATTCTCTCATTGAGTTCAATACACTAAATAAAAGACACAATGAAGGAGTGTCATAATTTATCAAGAGATTTAATAAATTATATCTGAGTCTCCCTGCTGATATGAAACCCCATCAAACTGCTGCTAAAGTTGTTTTTGTAGCAGCCTTTGATTCAAAATTTGGCTTCTCTCTCAGAGAAAGAAAGCCTGCTACTCTGGATGATGCTTAGGCAGATGCACTAGAGTTGGAAGCAAACTTTGCCTCCACTGGAAAATCAAAAGGAAGTGCTGATCAAGATACCAGAAGAAGGGGCAAAGAGGAGGCATCCACTTCTAGTCAGGATAGAGACTTAGACAAAATGGAAGAAATGAGCAAATTGATTAAGAAAATGGTTAAGCTTGAATTGGAGGCCAATAATTCAGCTTTCAAAAACTTCCAGAATGCTCCAAACAAAGGTTACAATCCTCAGTACAGAAGACCACCCCTGCAAATATTGCCAAGGGAATCAAGGGAGCAATAGGATCAAGTGCCACACCCATTGTACCTGGAAGGTTCAGTAGATGATTCTATTGAGGACATTGCCTATGGATTGGAGGATGCAAATATTTCCTTTTCAAATAGTGATGGAGAAGAATGCTCTTTGCAAAGGAATGATGAAGCTGGGTGCTCACTGTAAGAAGAAGAAAAGACCAGAGACACAGATGAAGTAGAATTTGATCATTATTGTAAACAATTTGATGATTTCATGCAAGCACATTTCAATAGAAGATATAATCTCAGATCTTCTAGGAAGAGGACTCGTACCCAAGAGAAAGAAGAAGAGTTACCCCAGAAGGAAGCACCTGCTCAGGAGGAAACAACGATGCAGAAAGCTACAGACAAAGGTAAGCAACCTCTAAACAAACCTTTGCAGTCTAATGATCAAATTCCTTCTTCTTCAAAAGTAGTCACTTCTCCTAATGCCAAACCTGTGTCAAAAGAAGCCAAGCCCCCAGTTGAAAATAATGAGTCTAAAGAGGTCGTGATAGAAAAGTCCCCTCCTACTTTCAGTCTGCAAAAGGAACTTGAAAAGGTCAAAATCCCAGTCCCCTTGACTGAACTGTTGAAACAGCCAACATATCAATCTCAAGTCACCTCTTTCATACTCCCTCCAGAAGCACCAATTACCCCAGATAGTCTCAACCTTCAAGAAGAGAGACCCATGGTAGTTTTTGGCCCACACGTTGAGGAGGCAGATCCTTCTACTCCTCCCTTCTATGTGTCTCTAGTGATCCATGACCTACTATTACATAACTGTCTGCTAGATTCTGGAGCTTCCCATAATCTTATGCCTTTGTCAGTCATGGAACAACTAGGTTTACAAAACACACATCCATATAAATACCTCTACTCATTTGATTCCAAAAGAGTTAAATGCTCGGGGATGATCAAGGATTTGGTGGTCAATTTGGCCCAAATCCCAGCAAAAAGTGTGGTAATGGACATTGTGGTAGCTGACATCCCAACTCGTTTTGGTATGTTGTTTTCAAGGTCCTAGGGAACAAAAATTAGCGGATCAATTAAGATGGATTTAACATATGCTATTATCCCAGTTTTTGGTGGCCAAGAGAGGAGGTTGTACAGGGAGACTAGATTTGTCAAGATGGTGACTAAGGCTGACAATTCTGTAAATTCACCAGTCTACAATAAGGAAGGATATTTCTCATGCTTGATGCTAGAAGGAGATCAAGATTATGCTCATGAACCATCCTTCTGCTAGATCAAGAGTGAGCAGCCCTCAGAGAACATGGAAGCAGAAATCTGGACGCTCCATTTTGATGGAGCAAATTCTAAAGAAGGTAATGGAGCAGGAATATTATTAATTTCTCATACAGGAAAATGGGTCCCTCTGTCCTTCAAACTAGAATATGAAGCCACCAATAATGTGGCTGAATATGAAGCACTTCTGTTGGGATTGCAGATAGCCAGGAGCATGGGTATAAAAAGTTTAAAAGTTATGGGAGATTCAGAACTGGTGGTTAGGCAAGTCAGGAATCAGTGTCAGACCAAACATCCTAGGCTAAGGGCTTATAGGAATGAAGTTTGGGACATGGTAGAAAATTTCTTCTTGGCATTAAATATCCAGTTCATGCCCCGAGAACAGAATAGGATGGCTGATTCCCTTGCTGTGGCTGCTAGTACATTTCGACCACCTCAGAACCCTCTTTTCAGATATGAAGTTGAGGTGCGTTATCGGCCTTCAATCCCGGATAATATCAAACAATGGCAGGTGTTTGAAGATGAAGAGAAGATGAAGAGATTCCTGGAAACAGTGGGGGAATTCTCCAATATGGAGATTGACGATGAAGAAGAGGTAGAATATGAAGATATTTCAAAAAGAAATTGGGAGGAGAAAGTGGCAGGAAAAAAAGTGTTGCAGCTAAAGGGAAACATTATACCTAGAGGGTTGGTACCTCTAGAAAGATTATTTGACAAGAATGATGTCCCATTGCAGCCGAGCAAAGTGGTAGAAGAGAATCAGGTAGAAGACCTGAATTTGGGTACTAAGGCTGACCCCAAAATTGTAAAATTGTCCAAGAAAATCCCCGGAGAATATAAAAAGCTATATCAAAAATTATTTCAGTCTTACAGAGATGTATTTGCATGGTCCTATCAGGATTTGAAAACTTTCGATATCAATATTATGCAACACAAAATTTCACTGAAGGCAGACGCAAAGCCCCATAAGTAGGAGCTCAGACAAATCAATCCCCTGCTGCTGCCTTCTATTGAGAAAGAAATCAAGAAGCTGCTAAAAGCCAAAATAATTGTACCACTGAGGTACTCTGAGTGGGTGGCAAACCTTGTCCCTGTACGCAAGAAGAATGGAGAAATAAGGCTGTGTGTGGATTTTAGGAATTTAAACAGAGCATCCTTAAAGGATAATTACCCACTGCCTAAAATGGATCACATTCTGCAGAAGGTGGTTGGAACTTCCAGAATGCCAATGATGGATGGATTCTCTGGTTATAACCAGGTGGCTGTACTTCCAGAGGATCACAATAAGACTGCTTTCACCACACCATGGGGTACATTTATGTATGCCAGGATGCCTTTTGGATTGATTAACGCAGGGGCCACTTTTCAGAGAGCAATGGACATTGCTTTTGTTGGGGAGCAAGATAAATTCCTGGTGGTCTACCTCAATGATATCACTGTATTCTCCAAAAATGATGCTGAGCACATTGAACATCTGCGGAGAAATTTTGAGAAATGCAGAAGGTATGGTCTCTCTCTAAATCCTCAAAAGTCTTTGTTTGCATTAAAAGAGGGAAAGATTTTGGGCCATATCATGACTAAAAATGGGGTAAAGATAGACCCCAAGAGGGTATAGGTTATAAATGGCATTGACTTTCCCAGAAATAAGAAAGAGGTACAAATATTCCTAGGGCGCATTAATTTCTTGAGAAGGTTTATCCCTAACTATGCTGAGATAGTTAGGCATATAACAGATATGCTGAAGAAGAATAAGGAGGTAAAGTGGTCACAAGAATCACGGGAGGCATTTACCAGGATAAAGAATGCTTTTGCAGAAGCCCCTGTGCTGGCTAGACCAGATTATTATAAACCTTTCGTGATTTTTTCTTTTGCATCACCTCATACAATAGCAGGAGTTTTATTGCAGAAAAATGATGAAGGATATGAGCAGTCTATTGCCTTTTTCAGTCAGGTGCTCCATGATGCAGAATTAAAATACAACATATTGGAAAAGCAAGCATACGCCCTAGTGAAATCCCTCAAAGCATTCCGTGTATATATCTTACAGTCCCACATCACTGCATTTGTACCTGCAGCTGCTGTAAAAGATATCCTTATTCAGGGGGATATTGAAGGAAAAAGGGGGAGGTGGATTGCCAAAATACAGGAATATGACTTAGACGTCCGCCCTACTAAGTTGATCAAAGGACAGGGGCTTGCCAAAATGCTATCTGAATCAAACTATCAAGCCCTGGGCATAAATCTGTCCATTATAGCAGGTGAGGAATTTGAGGAGAAAGAAGAACGACATGGAATTGGGGTAGCTACTCCAGAAACACATCTAAAGTACCTCACCAGTCTGTGGTACAAAGAGATAGTAGAATATCTCCTTACACTCAACTGCCCTCCAAGTTGTGACAAAACTAAATACAGAGCGCTGAGATTGAAATCACAGAAGTATATAGTCACCAATGGCCGGCTATACTGGCGAGATCCCTCAAGCATCTTACTCCTGTGTCTCGTAGAGAATGAAGTCGAGAGTATTATAGCAGAATTCCATGAAGGGATTTGTGGAGGCCATTACAGCTGGAGAGCCACAACTCATAAAATTCTGAAAGCCGACTTCTATTGGCCAAAACTTTTTGGAGATGTTTTTGCCAGGGTAAGAGCATGTGATAAATGTCAGAAATTTGCTGAGAGACAGAAATCGACACCATTCCCCCTGATTCCAGTGCATGTGGATGAACCATTCAAACAATGGGGTATTGATTTTATAGGTGAAATACATCCTCCATCGAGTGGAAAACATAAATGGATATTAACAGCCACAGATTATTTCACTAAATGGGTGGAAGCCATACCTGCAAGGAATGCTACAGATACTGTAATCATGAAGTTCATGGAGGAAAACATCATATCTAGTTTTGGCTGTCCTGCTAGAATAGTGACTGATAATGCACAGGCCTTCAAGTCTGCAATATTTATGACTTTCTGCCAGCAATAAAATATCATACTGAGTCACTCTACAGCTTACTATCCACAAGGAAATGGCTTGGCAGAGTCTTCAAATAAAACTCTAGTGAGGGCCTTGAAGAAGACTATCAATGAAAATCAGAAGAATTGGGATTCCCAATTGAAATTTTATCTATGGGCTAATAGAATCACCAGCAAGAGAGAAACTGGGAAATCTCCCTATGAATTGGTATATAGACGAGTAGCAGTTTTTCCCGTACAGCTGGCTTTACCAGTGGCTCGCTTCATGCAAGAAAGCCAAGAGGAACCTGATGATATGATCAGGAGAATCAATCAATTGGTGGAATTAGAAGAAACACGTGGCCAGGTGAATAAGAGGTTAATAGGATATCAAGAGAAAATGAAACACATTTTTTATCAGCATGCAAAAGACAGGAAGCTGCAGATCAGTGATTTGGTACTCAGATGGGATATCCGAAGAGCCAAAAAAGGTAAACATGGTAAATTCGACCCCCTCTGGTTTGGTCCTTTCAAAATTGTGGAACAAGGGGGAAATAATAATTTCAAGTTGGAGAATTTACAGGGCGACTTGCTGGATGCCCCTGTAAATGGTCAATTTCTTAAACCCTATTTCCAGTTCTAATCTAGGCAGGGACAGCCTGATGTACTATACTATATTTTAGTTTTTGTTTTATCTTTGGTCGAATAATGCTGGTGTGGTGATGAATTATAAAGTGAAAAATGGAGGTGCTGGAGAGCAGAGTTTGCATACATGATGATCAGAAGGTCTGCGAGTTCTCGACACGTTCAGGGATGAATGCGCCGTCCCCAGGTGGAGCCGATGTTGATCATAATATGTTTCCCATAGAATTTCACAGGAAATCTGGCTCAAAGCTCTCAAATTCCTCCTTTCAGCCTTGGAAAATCATTCTTACGCCTATCGTTACCATTTCCCGCTTCCAAATCACATTATAAAACGCTGAAAATCCATATTTGAAATATTCAAGGCTTAGCTCCTTCGATCATAGCCCCTCTGTTCTTCTCTCTCGCGTAACCTAGTGTTGGAACCAAGCGCAAAGGAACTAAGCGCTTATCAACCAAATGCCCGAGCGAAATATTGGTCGTCGATCTTTGCATGATCGGACGGTCTTCGTGAATCGACACTGTGCTCGTGGCCCATTCTATTCATCACCCAAACTGTTTGTGCACCATCCGATCATTCTACCAAATCAACGGTTCACGATGCATCTTCTCTAGGTGGTCCCCACGCCCAACAACACCTTCTGAAACCAGTGGTTTATATCGCATCGCTTTTTAGCGGCAGGCAGTATTCTTCAAAACGGAGCGATTCCACTTGTTCCCCGCCGCGTGTCTCCGCGTACGGCCCCGAAACCGCTCTCCATCGCGCGTTATTGTTCGGAAAAAGACGTGCAACAATATTCATCACAGCCATCCAATCTGGGAACCTTCATCCGACAGTCATCACGCTCCGAAGCTGCATGAGGTTTAACCATAAGAAAATTACATCCCTGGCCCACTGTCCATTGCCCCCCGACGCTCTTTCAATCGTCGATCTCCTCCTGAGATCGGACGGCTAAGATTTCATCATCCCTGCTGTTGACCCGGTCTTCCTCCACATCATCATCCCACGTGTTTATCACATTTTTCCCCTCCGCCATTTATACATTACATTCATATGTTTATTTTAATGTCCCACATTATAAACTCCGGCCAGCCCTTCCACCATTATTTCCACTGCATTTTCTTCGTCACCACCCTGCATGTTTCCGCCGCTTCATCACGTCGCTCTGTTACACAGTCGCTTCCACGGCATTGTCGTCCCCCATGCATTTTTTTTCTTCACAACTGTGTGTGTTTTGCAGGTTTACAGTGACAGGGAATTATCATCATTTGCAACATCCATTACAAAAGCTGAGAACGCGTCAAAGGACTATTTTTCAGAGCAGAATTATGAAGAAATTCCTCGGAAGCCAAATCGACAAGACTCCAATTTAAGAGGCGGGGTTCAAATTTGTCAAAACCTGCAGGTACATTCAAGGCGCCGATTTCACAGATAAAGAACATCAGTGATCAACAGAGAATTAAAGGCAGGTAGCTGAAGATTTTGGGGGCCTTGTTCCAGCCTTTTGAAGCAGAGTACCAAATTGAAGATCCTGCACATCATTCGAAATATCTATACACAGAAAACAATGTCCTCAAGGCTTTATTTCAACAGAGTTTTCTTTCTAGGAAAGGACAGATATTTCTGTGATTTTACTGCTTTGCCGTGTCCTTGGAGATATTTCTACCCAGTGCATTTATTTCAGAGAGCAGGCCACAGAGTACAAACAACACAGCACAGTCATTCAACAGTATGGGCGCGAATGTTTCCACAATTTTGCCTTAATTATGTAAATTAAATGCTCATCACCTACCTCTTTTATTAGGTTTTAGTTTCTCCTATAAAAACCATGCAGAAATGCATTGTAGGGGTTCCATATTTTTATCAGAAAACTATGCAGTGAAAGGCTTTTTTGCATACATTTTGTAAAATTCTTGTATGAAGGCTCAGAGCCCATAGGGTCTCAGTGAGGAGGAGTTCTATCTGTCAAAGAGGATTCTAGTCTTTGGTATTTCACAGTTTGTAACTCTCTTTATTGTGTTATATTAATAGAACATTTCATTTCATCCATATTTCTTGTATCATGTTTTGGAATGTGAGTGGCTCACTAATTTCTAGTATGGATTCATCCTAGTTGATGCCCATGCTTGGATCAGTCAAGCGCTTTAAATATGGCTCATGCATGATATTCTGTTCCATTACTCATCTAAACCGTGTTTCTGCTATATTAGTTGCTTTGGGGGGGTGCTTTTAAAATGATATTATCATGTATGGATTCTTAGATTGGTAAGCCCATGCATGGTGGTATTGTATATCTGGGTATCAGCTCAATGTTAACTAGTATCTTCTCAATATTTCTTTCACTACATACACCTTCTGATAATTTATGTCTGTGAAGTATTTCTGAATCGGCCCGCTTTGCAGTAAACTGTCTCTGAATTGTCTGTTGCTTTTGTATTAAGAGTTCTGCATCTTGCCTCTGCAGTATCTCTTTTCCTGTGTCAGTTTCTGAGAGTTTGGTCCCATTCTAGTTTATTTCCCTGTTTACAGGAGATAGCATGTGAGCTGAGGTTGACAACTTCATACATTATATTATATGCTCCTTGCTATGCTAAGATGTCCTAGGCACTGGTCTATCACAACTCTAGGCTGTCTCTAGGAGCTACAACAGGACACACCCTTTCATGATCTAGGTCGACTTGTCTTCCTAGGATGACTTGGTGCCCCAAAAATAATTTTTAATTTTAATTTTCTTAAGCTGACTTTGAGACCTCTTTGGCATGCAGGAATACCTCCTGATTCTACAGAAAAATCAACAATAGGAAGGGGAAAATGCCTTCATAGTCATGCAATGCAATTGAAATATATTAAATCAAGAAATATGTGACGTGTTTGTGCCATGAAAAAGTAATTGTATTATGAAAATGTTGCTGCAAGAAGACTACAAG
This sequence comes from Pinus albicaulis, assembly GCA_034641835.2. NCBI lineage: Eukaryota > Viridiplantae > Streptophyta > Pinopsida > Pinales > Pinaceae > Pinus > Pinus albicaulis. Next base: position 699,546,917 of record CM076574.1, read on the forward strand.
AAAACAAATATCCTATCTATACATGATTTTTGTTTAAGAAAAATAACTAAAATGATAGTAAATAATAATAATAAAAAGTACAAGATATCTCTAAGAGTGTCCTTGGGTGGGCCCTACCTTAGGGTCTAACAAGGACTTTAGAAGAACTAATAATGACCATCTAATGACGGTGCTGGACCCGCCAACTTACATGGGATCTCTTATGATATGAAGTCCCAATTAGACCTCACACCATTTGGTGTAGGAGTCCCATCTGGAATATGGCTTGGTTTTCGAATTCTTGTGGGCTTGCCTTGGCTCTAACTATCAGCAAGAGAGAGGGATGCAATGGTGCCTTCGAAAAGAAAGAAGATGTTCCCGATGAACGTTCAATTGTATATGTGTCAAAGTTATTCTACTATGGAGGGAGGGAGAAAAGTGAGCTTCTAAGAGAGAGGTAATAGTACCACCCAAGCAGAGACACACACAAACAAGAAGGATCTGTCTAACATCCAACGTAATAGTCCACAAGATATGCAACAATCATTATAACTAATGAATGAGAGGGATATATCTAGTATCCTGCAGAATAGTCCACAAGGATGTGACAAAAATAAAAACCATTACAACACATGCTCAATAAGGTAAGTACTAAAATAACCAAAGTAGTTCAACTAGCTTAGCACATATGAAAGCAAACATGAAATACAAACATCCACAGAATAGTCTTACAAACATTCATAATCCATGTATGAAGAATGTGCTCACCTTTAAGGCTTATGTTATTAAGTAAAATTTTCAAGACACATGCATACAATGAACATCACTAGCTCCATTAGTGGAGTGTTAGAGCCACTCCTTACTCCCCAAAAAAACTAGCTTATCTCTCTAATGCCTTGTAGGAGGAGACAATGTGAAAATTCCTTTGCTCTTATAATGAGGGTGTATATATAAAAATAAGGAGGTGATGCTTCACCTTCCTTGTGACACTTCATCTAGCCTCATGACTGTTTTATTTCCTATGAATTTTCAACTTTACATTACTCTTCATATTCCACACATGTCCTTTGGACTTTCACTTTACAGTACATTTTTGAAACATAATTTACATCATCCACAATATGCTATTGCATGTGACAACTCATGACATGACATGGCATGACACTGTTGAAACTGACTGATTGATGATGAGGAAATGTCAAGCCATTGCTGCTGTTGTGTGCAAAGTGTCTACTTGAGAATGCTTTCTTTACACCTTTGCATGGCTTAGTGATGAGGAATATTCAAAAATCTCAAGTCTTGAGTTGTGATTGCATAATGGTGTCCCTTTTCTTTCTCTTGATTGATCAACTTGCATAATTAGCTACAAGAATGTATTTCAACATGTTTCCCTTCTTTGTCTCCTTCTTGATCATCTTGCTGTGGCATGATAAGGTACCTATATCTACAATTCACTCATGATGAGAGGACATCATTCTGAAAACCCCTAGTCTAAGATAGTGCATATTGATCCATTGATTGAGTTGGAACCAGATGAAAAGTTGGGAAAGGGGCTCAGTGACTGCGAAATTCAAGCAGCCAAAGGTGATCCTTGAGTCTTGACACTACGTGATATGTTGTCCAGGCAGGACTAAGGGAGAGAAGTGTGCAATTATGGAGGCTAGTTTGATAGGATGAGGAAATGAACATTGTATGAGCACATTGCACATTTCTAGGAGACAGGGAAGGTTGGGCCAATGCGCAGTTTTACAACTCATGGGTTCAGGGGATGAGATTGAGGCTAGAGACTACATAAGGTGTAGTTAAGGCCAGGATGGGAAGAGGAATTGCACAATTTTGGGAGCCAAGGTCAGGGCTTAAGCACTAGAACTACATAGTGTAGCATACGTGGGAGGCAGGAATTTCACATTGCGCAGTGCCAAGAGGCATGGTCACAACTAGAGGATTGAGACCGTGCAATGCATAGTTCAGTGAGGCTGGGTGAATCTAGGTTGCTTAGTCGGGTAGATTTTTTAGAAATGGCTAAATGCGGGATCAGTGAGACTAATGTGAATAGTGATAAGATTTCAACTGTGATCACACACTTAGAATACTTGAAGGCACAACAACATAAATCATCCATGACACATGAAAAATTCATTTCCCTCAGTGTGACAACTCTACGACAACTCACAACACATGTGACACTTAAGATACACTTTGCGACGACCATGACGACACTTGTGCGACAATGCTTAAAACTTTGGAAATGAGTGCGATGGATGTTTAGATGGTTAGAACATATCATTTACACAAATATTACCTCTTGAAACCACGTGAACATACTTGTACAAATTATGCGATGTCTAACATGTGAAAATATGACATTTTCCCTATTTTGCAAAGGGACCAAAACACTTCAAGAAAAGTACAAGACCAAGGAAAGCTATGAAATTGAGCGTAGGCTAAAAGTTTGGAGGGTGTTGTAGCAGCGACGCACTGCTATAATTCTAGCTTCTCTACACTGGTTAAATATTTTGTGCAGGGTCTTGGTTGATTAGGGAGTATTGATTCATCGTGTAGATTACTTTGGTCTCCCCACTTACCTCATTAATAGGAATGGTCCCCTTTATACCTTCCCAGTTGAACACAACATAAAATTCAGCAATATCACAATGTTTCGAGTTGGGAAGGGTAGTGAAGTTTGCAAGCTTAATATTTTCATAGTATAATTTTTCATCTCTCGTGTTGTTCCACTACCAGCAGGCCTAGATAGTACCACAACGAATTCACTACAAGAACACAAACATTGCTCCTCGCGGACAGATCATATTTTCCTTCAGAACTTCATCAACCAAAAGGTATAACCAACACAAGGAAGATGTAGCAAAGGTTAGCCAAATGTTGAAGTGTCACAAGACTCTTTAGAATTTAGCCGCATATATACTAAGAAGCCAAAAACATGTTCATGCATAACACTTATTCACATGACAAAAAAAAATAGAAATCAAATGAAAAAGAAATATTGTATATATAGTGTAGGGCATAACCTCAGATCATCATTGAAAATAATTTTTTAAGTCTTGGTCATTGACGGGCAGAGAGTCAATCCTCTCATCTAGTTATTGCAGACAATATGTGTGTTTGAAAAGATTTTCGTGAATTGTGAATGGTCCAATCCACAGGGATTGAAACTTGGTGTGTTTACCTTTTACTTCATGGGATTTTTCCTACTTTAAGAATAAGTCACCCACACTAAAATTTTTCTCCCTTGCAGACTTCTTGTCAAACTGCCTCTCAATATGAATATGATGAAGGGAATTTTCTTCTTTTTCTATTAGCCTTTATTCCTGTAACTTTTGAAGAGTGTCCATACTATGTCGCACTACTAAACATGGCTTTCCTTGGGATTATTGAGAAAGTTGGAGAGAGGGAAAGTAAATGTTAGGAGGGAGGATAGATTATTTTCCACACACCAGGAAGTAGGGGGAGGTGTTCAGAGAGGGCTTTGGCGTGACTTGATCAGCCCATAAAGCATTAACCAAAGAAAAATTCCAGTTCCTATGTTTAGATAATATGGTTTTTTTGATGATATGAATGGTGTTATTTGTGGACTCAACAAGAACATTCCCCTATGGATAGTAGTTAGTCGAATGTTTCAATACAATTTAATTTTATAATGAAAAATTATACAATTTTAGCGATTAAAAATACATTAAATTATTGAAAACAAGTGAAGTAGGAATGTAAAACTTGGAAATGATATTCTGCTGAAGGAAGTTGATGAATTCTTGATCATCACCTGCTTAAGCAGAGCTGCTTCTGTCCATCGCATAAATTTGTTTGTAGCAATGAGAATATGTCAGTATTTCTTTGACGAATGCAAAAATATTTCTCCAATGACATCCAAGCCCCATTGTTGAAATGGTTCTTCCACTATGATAGGCTGCAATGGTGTGGCTGACTTATTGTTTCGACTAGCACACATTTGACAAACTGGACACTTGCGAGAATAGGCATGATCATATTTGAATGATCATCTTTGAATAATTTAGGCCAATAGAAACCAATCCGCATAACTTTATGTGTACATGTTAACCAGAAAATGTTCCCCAACTGGTCTGTCATGGAGATCACCCAGTACCTTTTATTAATCATGCACTTCTAAGCACTTGCACAACACTCGATTTTGGTGCTTCCTAAAAAGCACCCCATGCACCAACTGGTAAGATAATGCTTTAAGTATGAGTGCAATATTCTGTCATGCATATAAATGGGAGGGCACGGTGTTGTGCTCAAGGTATTGGCGCACATCAGTGTACCAAGGGTTTGCGATATTAGTGGGAGGAGTTCGCTCCACATTATACATTTCGATCTCCTGCTCCCATCTGGAAGGAACTTCTTCTTCTTTTGCATCCACTGCTTCCATTTCTAGTTGACATAGATCGTGGCCCTTGATTGTATGAAATAGTTTGAAATCTAAATCCTACTCCTATGAAATAATCCTCCAATTCTCTCTTCTCTCACCTGGCTCTTGTTAAACAAATAATGATTTGATTGTTGGTTGTTGAACAAAGATAATATAGTGATTTTTTAAGAGATAGGGTTGGAAGTGCTTCACCACCTTATATATCGCGTAAGCTTATTTATTAATGTAGGGATAATTGAGTTCAGGTCCTTGAAGATTAGTGCTCATGAAATATATTGGCCTCTCGTTGTTCTGATCATCCTTTTGCGTAAGCACAACAAAGAGAGAAGTGTCATAGACAAAAGTGTAGAGAAGAAAATATTTGCTAAAATCTGGGATTTATAGAGGGGGTGATTCTACGATATCTTGCTTAATATGGGAGAAAGTTTCATTTTTATTTTTATCCCATCTGTATATCACATCCTTATTTACCATCTCCTGTATTGGCTTGACAATCTAAGTGTAATCGGAGATGAACTTGCAGAAGAAGTTGATTTTCCCCAGGAAGGATTGCATAGCTTTCTTGTTCACAAGTAAGGGAATTTGTGTAATTTCTTTGACTCCCTTTGGGTATACTTTAATCCCACTTTTGGAAATGATATGGCCCAAGAGATTACCCTATATCATTGTGAAAACAATCTTTTTTGGATTAAGGGATATCTCGTACTTGCGACATCGCTCGAAATTTTTTCTTCAGGTGGCATATGTGGTCGGATATCTTCTTAGAAAACACAATGACATCATCGAGATAAACCACTATGCTATGTCCAATCAATCCATGGAATGTGATGTCCATGGCGTGTTAAAATATTGCACTGGCATTGATCAACCCAAATGGAATTATCTTGAATGCAAACGTAGCCCAATTCGTGTGGAATGTTGCCTTAAGTCTGTCAGTCTCTAAGACTAGAACTTGGTTATATCCAGAATACCCATCCAACAAATAAATCATCTCTGATCCAAATATTGTTTACAGTATCTGTTCCATAAATGACATGGGGTAATTTTATTTTTCCAAGGCACGGTTCAAGTTGTGGAAATCAAAACATAAGCGAATTTCCCCAAAAATTTTCCTTACCAGGACCAAATTCGATACCCAGGTAGAATTTCACACTTTATATATGATCTAAGCATCCAACAACTTTGTTAGCTCTTTTTGAATCATAAGCTTAAGCATCGGATGTACCTTCAACAAATTTGGTTAGAATGGCTTGGTCCATTCTTTGATTGGAATCATATGCTGTATTATTCATGTGTCATAAGTTTTGAGCTTGTCATCGTACGTCCACATGAATACATGTTGGTAATGGTTTGAATAAGAGGATAAAATCTTGTTTCTCTTATGGTGTGCAACAAGTACCAATATTGAAAAACTTCAGATCCTTTTCTGTTCCCAAATTTATTTTCTCGTGTGACAACATATAGCTATGGGTCTTTGCATTGACTGGCCCTCAGAAGCGATTATGCAAGCCATACAAATTTTCCAATGATATCATGCCTTTCAGCACTGGGGTTTTATTTTCTTACACAAGATGCATCTTGCAATGCTTTCTTGCCCTCATCTTCGTCAATAGCTACACATCCTTGAATACATTAGAGTTTTCCATAAAGTGCAGTATATGTTGGTCATCATTGAAAACATGTAAATTAGTAATATTTTCAGGGACAGATAGCTTATAAATAATTTCTATAGAAAATTTGTCCCTAAGTGGTGATAACCTTGCAACAACAATTTCCAATGCATCTGTAATTGGGTTACGTATTTTAGGAAAAAAAATAATTTTAAAAGCATGGAAATGCGAAATCAATCACCATACCTCTTGTTGGTAACTTTTCAGATGAGGTGAAACACAGTGTATGGTATCACGTACCTGTCATATGAATATTTCTAAATCACCTATTGCTTTGAGAACCACAAAATTAAGGTCGATGGCTCTTTGCAAACCTTGGATGAGTGCTTATTATTCGGTGTTGTTGTTTGTGCACTCAAATTATGAGCGGCTAAAGATAAGATGTTTCCTCTATCACAGATCTATTAAAAAACAACCAACTCTAGAGCCCTCATGCGTTTTGGAACCATCAAAATATAGTGTCCACATAGCATATGTACAAGGACTATGTGCTACACTAGTACTATTATTATTACTACTACTAATTGTACATATGCCATTTTCACCAGTTGGACTAAGAAGGAGTTCCAACTGTGTATTTGTTGGGAATGGGGATAGCTGAGCAAGACAATAACCAAAATTAATTTCCAAAAATATATTTCTCATTCTTTCCATCAAAGGGAGTAACAATGTGTTTCACTCGGATCTGATTGTTTCTGCCCTAGTACGAAATCCATAAATGTGACTAGTGCGTAGCAAAATAACCCTGTAGCTTATTGGAGAAATCTCTGCTCAACAATACACCATATGCTAATGGAAAGTCCACAATTACTATGTTTATACATTGGTCAATTCGGTCATCGGATGATAAGCAGGTAAGCACATTCCCGAGTTCACCAATCCCATAGACAATAGTCTTGTCCAATTGAATAATTTGTGCATATGTTTTATCCCATTTCACATTGATTTTATTTGCAACAGATAATGGAATTACATTCACCTATGCACTAGAATCAACTAAGAAATTGTCTACATTGTAATTGAAAATTTCGAAAGTTAACAAAAACGGAGGGTTGAGTGTATTTGCATCTATCGTTAAATCATTGAGTACAGATTCGAGGGAACCAGAGGACATACCAGATCCCTTATTTCAAGAAGAATCGTTACCTAAGGTGAACTATCCAAGTGCACGTAGGAGCATGTTCCACTGGCTCACAATCTTTGTTAGTTCGAACATTGAAATATTCGCACGAGCTTTCTTCATCCCATCAAATATATTATAATCCAAAGTGGGAGAGATCGTCGAAGTGTCTGGAGATGTAACTTGGTTTGCAACTTCTAGAGTGGTGGACTTACTCTTACTTCTTATGGAAGTACTTTTCATTGCGGCTACATTCCCAAACTTTCTCTGAGTGTTCTGTGCTGACTTGATGGGTGGGTTGATCTTCCTTAACAAATGTTATTTAAATTTCTTCTTTGTCAACTCTTATTTAGTGGCCAACCCTTGGCTTCTCAAAATATACTGATTATTATGCTTCTGGGTCGGGCCATCGCTCGAAGGTTGTTTCTTGACAATGCTCTTTTTAGCTACGAGTACACAACTGAATGCACTCACTACATGTCCCATAGTTGGAGTTTCCTTGGTGATAGTAGTTTCTTCCTTTTCTTCCGCAAGCTCAGTATGATCATCAAAAAGTATTGTGTCAATGAAGTGCATAGCAAAAGCATTCATGTTGTGGTTCCATTATGGGCATGTTTTCTCTGAATAATATTATTGATGAAATGATAAGTATTGATCGATTCCCATACTCTCAATATTCAACACAAAATTTGAGATTTGCGTAGACTTGGATGACTGGTTACTATTGCTACTAGAATTGGTAGTCCTTATCAGCATGTTGAATCTTGGAGACTTGCTGCTCATGGTGGTATTGCTTGACCTTTGTTTCAATTCTGCAAACTCGTTTAACAAAGTCTTGATGGTGAGGGTCAAGATTTCAAGATCAATAGTTTCTTTCTCCTTGGCCTTTCTTACAGATGCCTAAGACCTTTTGTTCATGTCTTTGGAGTATTTTTTCTGTTCATCATCTGCAATGACCCCAATCGCACGCAAGTCCTTTTCAACCGCGATTGCCTCTTCCTAGTTTTCTGCAAGTGTTTGTTTCACATTTCTCTTTAGGAACTGCACAATGCTTGTTGGCAAGGCAGAAGTGTAGTAATCAATGGTGATGGTGTCATGAGGTTTCATGTTTTCCAGAAATTTATTCAAGAGGCGGTAAAACCTATGATTGAATTTTTCACCTTTCTTTGTGCTCCATCTTAATATTACCCAACTCATTCAATGACATGGCGGGGATTTTGTCATTAGCGAAATTTTCAAGAAAAATATTCTTAAACCCCTTCCAATTCTGGATGGAATTCAGAGGAAGAATATGATACCATACAATTTCTCTGCCATCTAAGGTGCACAGAAAAATTATATATGCAATTTCATCATAGTGTACCTGTAGTGTTTGCAGATGTAGGTAGAAGTTGTCTAGACTCTATCTTCGTTGCTTTATCAAGGTCATACTTTGTTATAATATTTTTTGGATGGCTTGGAATTTCATGTAGAACACCCAGAAGTGCAACTGGGCCCTGGGACATCTAATCTAGATCTTGGTTTGCCATATCTTCGTCCTCATCCTTGTTCTCTTTATCAAAATATGATGGTTCCTCTTCTTCTTATTCTTCACCACCCAACCCGCGGAAAATATCGTCTAAGATTACCACGTTATCTCCATCACCACCGTTGTATGGTGGAGGTTGTTCTATGTTTCTAGCATTCTCCACAAAATTTTATAATACTTCAAGGGTGGCGAAAAAAAAATCTTTGATCGTAGAAACCACTATCCTAGTAGGGGTGGTTGGGTTCTTTTTTTGAAAATAAGGGAGGTTGTGTACTCTCAAAATCAATCCAATATCTTTGCAAAAATTTCGGGTTATAGGACGGATGACCTGAATATGATCATAAGAGATTTCACAAGTCTGTACAAGCTTGAGCTGAGAAGAATCACCAAATTCAGGAATTCGAGTAGGGGAGGTGTTGTGAATGTTTTTTCCTTGATTAGAAGATGTAATATTGGGGTTGGTGAGGTTATCAAACATAAAAAATTGGTTGACCTCCTTCTAGTGCCATATATTTTGACGTTTCTAGACCCGCCAACATTTAGGGGATCTCCCCTATATGAATTCCAAATTATACCTCATGTCATTTGGTGTAGGAGTCCCATACAGAATATGGCCCAGTTGTTGCATTCTTAAATATTTTCCTTGGCTATAACTGTCAGCAAGAGAGAGGGATGAAATGGTACCTTCGAAAAGAAAGAAGGAGTGCCTGATGAATTTTAAACTATAGATGTTTCAAAGTTCTTCTACTATGTAGGGAGGGAGAAAAGTGAACCTATAAGAGAAAGGTAATAGTACCACCCAAGAAGACACACACACACACACAAGAAGGATTTTTCTAACATCTAGTGGAATAGTCCACAAGAGATGCAACGATCATTATAACCAATGAATTAGAAAGATTTGTCTAGTATCTTGCGGAATAGTCCACAAGAGATGCAACAGTCATTATAACCAATGAATGAGAAATATTTTTCTAGTATAATGTGTAATAGTCCACAAGGATGGGACAACAATAAAAACCATTACAACACATTCTTAATAAGGTAAGTACTAAAATAACCGAAATAGTTCAACTACTTTAGCACATATGAAAGAAAACATGAAATTCAAACATCCAAAAAATAATCTTACAAACATTCATAATACATGTATGAATAATGTGTTGGCCTTGAAGGCTTTTGTTATTAAGTATAAGTTCCAAGACACATGTATACAATGAACGTCACTGGTTCCAATAGTGGAGTCTCAAAGTGAAAAGTCCTTTGCTATTACAATGAGGGTGTATATATAACAATGAGGAGGTGATGCTTCACCTTCCTTGTAACTCTTCATCTACCCTCATGACTACTTGACTTCCTATGAATTTTCAACTTTACATGGCTCTTAATATTCCACACATGTCCTTTGGACTTCCACTTTATAATACATTTTCGAAACATAATTTACATCATCCACATTATGGTGTGGCATGTGACAACTCATGACATGATGTTGTTGACACGAACCGCTTGATGATGAGGCATTGTCAAGCCCCTATTGCTGATGTGTGCAGAGTGTCTTCTTGAGAATGCTTTCTTTATACCTTCGCATGGCTTGGTGATGAGGAATCTTCAACGATCTCAAGTCTTGAGTTGTGATTACAAACTAGTGTCCCTTTGCTTTTTCTCAATTGATCAGCTTGCATACTAGGCTACAAGAATGTATTTCAACATGTTTCCCTCCTTCCTCTCCTTCTTCATAATCTCGCCATGGCATGATAAGGTACTTGCATATGCAATTCACTCATGGTGAGACGACATCAGTCTGAAAAACGCCTAGTCTAAGATAATGCATATTGATCCACTGAATGAGTCGAAACCAGATGAAAACCTGGGAAAGGGGCTCAACGATTGTCAAGTTGCGCAGTTCAAGCTTTCAAGGGCGAGCCTTGAGTCTTGATATTGCGCAATGTGTAGTCCAGGAAGGATTGAGGAAGAAACCTGTGCAATTATGGAGGCCAAAGTGACAGGTTGAGGAGATGAGCACTGGATGAGCACATTGCGCAGTTTCGAGAGAAAAGGAAGGTTGGGACATTGCGAAATTGTGTAGCTCAGGGGCTCAAGGGATGATATTGAGGCTAGTGACTACGTAATGCACAGTTAAGGCCAAGTTGGGAAGAGGAATTGCACAATTTTGGGAGCCAAGGTCAGGGCTTGAGCACTAAAACTGCGAAGTGTAGAAGTTCTGGGAGGAAGGAACTGTGCATTGTATAGTGCCAAGAGGAAAGGTAACAACTAGGGGACCAAGAATGCACAATGCACAGTTAGGGAGGCTGGGTGAAGCAAGGTTTCTTGGTCGGTAAGCTTTTTTAGAAATGGATAGGTGTGGGATCGATGAAACTGATGTGAAAAATGATAAGACTTCAAATGTGATCACACACTTATAATACTTGATGAACAAACAACATAGATGAAAACATGAACAATGTATTTCCCTCAATGCAAAAACTTATGACAAGTGTGACACTTAAGATACACTTTGCGACGACCATGACGACACTTGTGTGGCAATGCTTAAAACTTTGGAAATGAATGTGAAAACTGCTTACATGGTTAGAACAACTTATTTACATAAATATGACCTATTGAAACCACCAAAACATGATTTTATACAATTTGTGACAACTAACATGTGAAAATTCGACATTTTTCATATCTTGCAAGGGGCCCAAAACACTTAAAAAAAACAAATGAAATGAGTTTTAATGTTTGCGACGACAATATACAAGACTAAGGAAGGCTCTGAAATTGAGCATAGTCCAAAATTTTGGAAGGTGTTGTAGCAGCGATAACACCACCTAAGAAATAAAACTTTTCCATTAAAAATTCATTAAAATATAGTTAGAATATTAGAAAAATGAGTTTTGCATTAACTAGTATTGTGGGGTCAAATGATTAACAAAAATACTAATATTTTTGGGTTGAGCTTCAAGTTCCTTTTATACACAACTATCGTTATTCTAATCCCATCAATCACTCTTTGATTAAAGGATGTGTTTCCCTCTAAATACTAATAATTGAGGGCCTTGATTCTAGGAACCATACCCTATAATAGATTATGTCACATAGCTCTTAGAGTGATAACAAATGGGCTAGAGGTACCTTGTAATTATATGTGCCAACTTATAGAGGAGTTTAAGTGGGACAAGATCCTTGATTTTTGTCATAGTTGTTGGGTAGATGTCTCACATATGAGCCAGATATACAAGGTTAACTTAACACATGCACATATTTTATGAAATCAAACATTAATAATAAAGTATACTCATCTAATCATCCACTTTTAAGAATTCACATTTAACTGCAAAAGGCCATACTTTATAATGTTTATGGTAAAAAAGGTGGGCATGTTGAGTATAAGGAAGACAAAAATTGGGTTTTAAATGGGTCGTATGATATGCATTATGTGCTTCCATCATCACCCCTCAACTTAATACTTTGCAAACCTTTGTGCAACAAAATTTTAATTGAAGTCCCTTTCAAGATTGTTGCTACTACTCTATACACCATTGCATTATATCTTGGGTTGTGTACTTTGTAACGACTCCCTATTTGTAGTATCTATCAGCCTAATCAACCTCTATTCAATTCTCCTTCTCTTTTTCTTCATCTACATTTGTTGATGGTGAATTATATAAGAGAATAGGAAGATTGAATCTTTGCCCAATCTAGTTAATTTTTTACATCTCAATAGTTTCCTTGCAGAGGGTGGCTTTAACCAAGGAGGCTTGCAAGGTACTTGGTGAATGAGGCTCCCTAATCTGTAATCCATGAGCGAGTGACTACAATCATTTTTTGGTATGCTTGAATTGTCTCATATTCCAATAACATTATGGTGTCCTATAAATGGAAAATGGCTTTGCCTCACTTTTCCTCCAAGATTGGGGCTATAACCTTATCTGAGGTAGGAGCTCTATGAGGGGATATTATGTAAACTTAGCTCTAGGGGACCAACTCTAATCCATAAGGGGATATGCATCTCTTCCCCACATAATTTATTTATTTATTTTTCCCTCAAATTTTCATGTTATAGCCATGATGACAATTCCATGAGGTGAGCATCCCCCACATATGGATTTGGACTCCAATTTGGTGAGGAAGGGAAAGTTTGTGTAAGTAAAACACACACATATTACCCCTTACCTCACCATTACTTTCCTGGCTTACCTATATGAAATATTTTGCAGTTTCTTCCTTGAAGTGAACTATGTTGGGCCAAGTTGCCCATCTATATTTTGTATGGTTTTTCCTTGAGGAAAAAGATGAATGCCTTAGCTAGATTCATGCAAATTATAAATTATTATGCTACTTGTGCCATTTTTTACACTAACATCTCCATTAATTCCACCTTATCAGTTTTGGAAAATACAATTTCTTTAGTTCTTTCTAATTCTTCTATTAAGGACTAGTTTTTTAACTATAGGTTTTTATGCTCATCCATTCCTTACATTTTCAGAATCTACAATTTTTCATGTAGGTGGTGCATTTGTTGTTCCATATTTCCCTTGTTGTTTTTTTATTGTTTTAATTTTATCTACTTAGTTTCAACGATATCCCTCCACTTAAGGGCTTCAAATTTTTCTACTTCTAACTATGTAATAAGCCCCTTATAGATTTTGTTGTCACTTATTTATTTGATACCTTGGTTGGGATTCTTGTGGGATCAAGGAATATTCCACATAGGCTATGGAAGAAGAAGTGTGGTGACCATATTAAGAGTGTCTTGGCACCTAGTCTTGGCCCTCTTAGGAAAATACCTACTTTATTCCTAGGCTATGGATTTTTGTTTCACATTGAAGGGGTTGATAGCTGATGTCCCCATTTTGATCAAGGTAGTAACCACTTTTTTTTTTTAATCACCTCTGTAGATTACATCTTTATTTTCTTCTAAGATGATTTATTTTTAGAAGACTCAACTACACTTGCCTTCTTTTTCCATTTTATATTTATTTCAAGTCCAAGCTCTTGCATGATTTATTGTGATTCCATATATACTTGCCTATCCATGTCTATAAAAATTTCCAAAGATATTTTAACAAACCAATTCTCTAAAGCATCACAAACAATAAATTTTATGAGGCCATAGTGGCTAATGCATCCCATTTTCCTATTCCTTATCACTCATCTCTCCTAAATATTGTAAGAAAAAATAATATATGTTGAGGTTTTCCTTAACATGCTCTTAAATGAAGAGGTTCCTTAGTTGATGGAGAAACTAAAATGGTAAGCATAAATTACTCTTAACCTCCCTTCAGATGATATAATTGAGTAAATGGTATGCTACCTCATCTCATAGTTCTGGTAAGCTTTGTATTTTTACCCAATTTTTATCCTCTACTAGCTCTTCATCTCTAAAGAAGGATTATTTACATAATTGGCCTTTTTTTATCTTATTTGTCCTAGGACAACCCCATGTGTGGTTTTGAGACTCTACTAATTATTTATTCATTCATATGTATCTCTAAAACTCTTACATTTGTTACATATTCTTTACTCCTTGAATTTTCAAATTTGATGGAAAATTCCATTGCAACCTAATCATAGCCCCTAAGTCTCTCAAAATGCATCATATAGTTGGATTTTGAAAATATCCACTACTTCAAGGTTACTATAGACTCTATAAGGGTCTGCAAGTTCCCTTATATTAAACCTAGCTCCCATTTTTAAATTTTCTAAAGTCTAGAGAAATATATGATATCAAACTTACTGCAGGTTTGAGATCCCTCAAAATTTGTGGTAACCTTCATGTAGTCAAGAGTTTAGGGTAATATATATATATATATATAATGGTTCAAAGGGGGCCTGAGTAATGGTTTATAAAAAAACTTTGAGTAACCCTTGGAGAAATTTAACATGTTGATAGGGAAGAGTAAGTCTAGTGTGGTCAATAATGAAATGCAGATAAGTCTATAATGATTCTAGGATACTTAGTACCATACTTTATGAATAGGATGGATTTTAGCTCATAGAAATAAATATACAACATATTAAGGGTTTTTATTTTAGACCTAAATGATTTTGATTTTGAACCAAAGAAACTTCGTAAATGAAAGGAAACATAAACTTGGCTTCTTATAATCTATACTAGTGCAAAACTCTAATGGTTGAGAGATAAAAACCAGGGAGATAGAAAAAGATAATGAATGTTGAGTTGATAACCAAGGATAAGATGATATGATGCACCAACCTAATTCTTGTAGTTTAGTTTCACACATGTTTTGAGTCAAAAATCATTCTTCTGAAACTCTATAGTTTCTCTTTTGATGTTTCTATTATACGCTCTTAAATGGTATAATGCACTTGAGACAAATAATGTGGGAAGATGGATTGCATGGATATATTTCACATAGGAAGTTCATTGATTAATGAGGGTTGCATTTATTTTTAAAATTTTCAATTAGGTTTCATGCTTAGATATGGATGCGATGTTCTCAATTGGTACCATCTATGGCATTAATCCCTAATGGAATTTTGTTTTTCACGAGGGGAAAGCTCACGGGAAACCCGGGCGTACTTCCCCAGAATTTCTGGATGGTACGCGCGGTAAACCGTTCGGCGGACTTTCGGCGCCTGACCCCAAAGGACTCAAGGATCGAACCCGTGACCTCCCTCAATGGAGAGGCCCACGTATTGGCTCACTACCACTTGAGCTAACCCTTGGGGCTAATGGAATTTTTTTATTACCTTATTCCATATAATTAAAGTGGCCCTACTAACCTCTACTTCAATTATCATGAACTCATTATAAAAATTGAGGCTATGTTACTTATCCGATTGTTCTCAATATTATCTCTCCATGCATGGGAATGTAAGTCCCATCTCACTCCCGTATTTTTTGGCTTAGTTTCAATTTTGTCAATAAAATAATATTTTGTAGGTTTTACAAGTAAAGAATGAATGTAAACAGATGGGAAAATATAATGTGATGTTGATGAAGGTATATGGGGTATTGGAGACATGAGAATTTTTGAGTTGATAAATGAGAGGAATGGTTTGTGGATAAACAAAAGTGGAATGAAAGTGAAGCTCAAATGGAGGTAGTGGTGAAGGTAAGAAAATGAGAAAATGATAGGAATGAATTTGTAAGAGGAATGAATTAATGGAATGAATGAGATGTGGTTATATTTGAATGGAAATATTTTTTGAATGGTTTTTTACATTCGGATGGGGGTAGTTTTAGCTTAGGTGGAAGCTGACCTACAAACATGAAATTTGGCACACATTATTGTAGACTAACTAAGTTGTAGCCTTTGGTTAACTATTTTTTTTTTGTAGCTTGTATATGATGTTGATGCTATTATTGTAGGTTATCCTTGTTGATGTAATTTGCATAGATATGTTGAGATGTAATTTCTAAGGATTTGATTATGGAAGCATGCCGAATTTTTTCTAGAATGGATAAAGTTTGATATGTACCATAATATGTAGTCTAATGTATAATTGGATATCTCAAGATAAGTATGTTAGGCTAATTTAATTTATCTTGTGCTTGTTGATGTTGATCACTGTGGCATGCAATCTTCTTATTATATTGATGTAGTGTATAATTGTTGATGTATTATATTGTTGGAAATATGAGGCTATTGTTGTGTTTCCTATGTAGGTATTGGTTGTTTGTTGATGTTTTATTGGAGATGTTGGAAACCTTTATATGGGTTAGTCAAACAAACATTATTATTTTTTCA
Organism: Pinus albicaulis; assembly: GCA_034641835.2. Taxonomy (NCBI): domain Eukaryota; kingdom Viridiplantae; phylum Streptophyta; class Pinopsida; order Pinales; family Pinaceae; genus Pinus; species Pinus albicaulis. The sequence goes on from CM076574.1 coordinate 699,563,346, forward strand.
TTTTTTCACTCTCCTTTCCAAATTTTCCAAAGGAATGGTGTCATCCCTAGTTTTCACCATTACTTTTCTCAACAAAGCTTATTAGCCTTTTCTTTATGGGGTATTTATTTTTTATTATCGGAAAACTAAGGTTGCCTTACTGAGGATTTCAACTAGAGATTTATCCCAAGTGCCTCATGGAGGTTTTCACTCACACATTAGTATTATTTTTTCTTCTTCTTTTTATTTTATCTTTCCTTTCTAATTTTTCCCTTTCTCAACAGTTCTAATCAATTTGGTAGGTTAGAAAAAATTCTACTCTTAACCACATTCAAATATTATATCTTCGTAATGTTGATGAATTATTTGTTTAAGAGGGTATTGCTGTGAAATTTCATTCAGAAGCCATTTACCAAGAGAGGAATGTCTTCTTAATTTATATTACATATTCTCATTGAGCCATTTTCATGCCAATTCTCAATTATGTAGTGGGCCACCCATATTCCTTTAAAATTCATAAAATTTGAGTCATAAAGTAGTTCCCAATCCCCTTGTTTCAAGTCCTTAAGCTTACGGTTCTTATCATCCCGATTATTTCTTTGTGACAAAACCACTTCAATGTGGAATAATGCTTGTAATAGGTGGAAAAGTCAAAATCAATGGGAAATATTTCCATCATGCCATAAACCAAATTATAGCGTGTGAACCCACTAGTGGTCTTCCAAAATTGTATTATATTCCCAAACAACTTAAAAAAATATTTTTTCCCAATTTTTTTTTCATGATACTTATTTTGGTGAGAATATTTTCTATCTCCCTATTGGTCACTTCCACTCGGTCATTTTCTTGAAGAGTGATATTTTGTCAAGTAATTATTGCACACTAAGATGTAATTATTTTGGTCCGAGGGAGGATCAATGGGTCCCATAAAATCCAAGTCCCATTTTTCAAAAGGATGTAAGGATATTTGAGGGTGTAGGGCCATATCATTCTCCTTGTGGGTTTTCCTACCCTCTAACATTCATCACATTATGAAATAAAATTCTAATCATATCTATTGAGGGCAGGCTGATAGTGGCCAACTTGCAAGAACTTGTAAGTTTTCCTCTTTGATGAATAATGACCCCCACAAGGTTCATCATGGCAAGCATGAATAATTTCATATACCTCATCTTGTCTTATGCACCTTCTCAATATAGGATTTAAGCCAAGTGTGAACAAATATCCTTTGATCCATGTGTAGGTAACACATTTTCTTATAAATTTTCACCTCTCCTTATAAGAGAAGTGTCGAGCAAACCTTTGTGTCATTAAATAATTAGCTATATCAAAAAAACAAGGAGTCTAAAATGAGATTTCAAAAAGGCATTCCCTTAGAATATCATCATTTAGCATTGCATCATTTGTAGTGTCAATCAATCTTGATAGGAAATCTGCAAAAATAATGTTCTAAATTTAATAAAGTTTAGTTAGACTAAATTGTTGCAATAGAAAAATCCACCTAATAACTTAACCATTTATATTAACTTTGTTCAGGAAATATATAACGATAGAATAATATGTATCTACAAAGACTGGATATCCAATGACATAACATCTAAATCTATTAATAATGTGCATAGCCACAATAAATTATTTTCAATTTAATCTTGTAGTTAAGCTCTACACCATACAAATTATTATTGATAAAATGAATTGCAAATGTAATTTTACCTTCTTGTTGGTCCAAACTATCCCTATTTATTTATCTTATGCATCAGAGTGTATGTGAAGGGAATATACCACCTAGGGCCTTAAATAGGAGCTATTATGAAATTTTCTATAATGCAATCAAATGTTTTCTAGCTTTTCCTTGTCAACATAAATCATTAACCTGGATATCTCAGTGAAAAAAGGAGAGGCATGTTTTCTAAAATCATTGATAAACATCTTGTAGTATCATGCATTCCCATTGAATATTCTTACGTCTTTTTGTTTTTGAGGAGTATGAAAATTCTTAATCAATTTTTCTTTGTTTTTTTCTACTTATATCCCTCTCAAGGAGAGATCATGGCCTAAGACAATTCCTTCACTCAAAATAATGTTACTTTTTCATTCCTTGGTGAGAGGCCAATCTCTTCACAACTTGATAGTACATTTTTTAGGTTAGTAAAAACTTCCAAAAATGAGTGGCCATAGGTTATGAAATCTTCCATGTAAACTTCCACATTATCATGGATAAGGTTATAAAATATACTTAGTGCAACACTCTAGAAGGTTGCACTACAAACATTACAAAGGCTACAGGGAAGTTCCTGGTAAGGAAGTGTACCTCGGGGATGGGTGAAGGTTATGTTGTCTTGGTCCTTATGGCTAATTTGTATTTGATTTACCCACTAAATCCATATATCTAGTACTTGATCAATGAAGCGAGAGGAGAAATGATATTTCTTGCAAGTAGTATACATATAGTACTTGATCAATGAAGTGAAATGATAAATGTTTTTTAATAGAGGCGGGGGTTTACTTCAAATGAGTTTGATGATTTTTGTGAAGAACATGGACTAAGAGGAGAATTCTCAATCACAAACACCCCATAGAAAAATGGTGGGTAGAGAAAAAAAACAAAACATTGCAATAAATGGCTAGAGCAATGTTGGATGAAAAATATATTCCAAATACCTTTTGGGATGAAGTTGTTCATAGAACAATCCACATATTGAATAAATCTCACTTTAGTCCAAATAGTGATAAGACCTCCTATTAGTTGTGTATGGAAAACCAACTTCAATCAAGCACTTCAAAATATTTTTCATTAAGTGCTACATCAAATTAAATTATGAAAATATTGGAAAGTTTGTTGTTGGAGCCAATGAGGGCATATTTCTAGGATACTCAACCAAGAGCAAAGGCTATAGATGTTATAAAAAGTTTTTGTGCAAGCTAGTTGACATAATTGATGTGAAGGTGGGTGAAAATTTACCTTCAATTGAAAATCAACCAAGATATATCAGCCCAACTAATCAAATAAAAAAAGAATATGAAGATGAAAAACATGAGGAATAAGAAGAAGAAGATGCAACATGTTGTCATCCAAAAACCCCTTCAAGGCATGTACAAAAGAATCAACTTGCAAATCAAATTGTTGGTGATAAGGAAGTAAGAGTTCAAACTAGAAGAAAACTAATAAGTACTTCTAGTCAAGCACATATTGCCATGTTATCCATCATTGAGCCCAAATAATTTTCTTAGGAAAGTGAGTATAAGAATTGATCAATGCCATGAATGAGGAATTATATCAGACTGGAAAAAAAAAATCAGACTTGGGAATTAGTTCCAAGAACAATAAAGAAAAATTTCATTGGCACAAAATGGGTCTTATGAACAATTTAAATGAATATTGACAAGTCATAACAAACAAATACATATTAGTGTGCAAAGGGTATGCCCAGGTTGAAGAAATAGATGTTAAAGAAAATTTTCCTCCTATTGAAAAATTGGAAGCAATAAGAGTATTTTTAGCATTTTCTTGTCACGAGAAGTTAAAATTTAATCATATGGACATGAATTAAACAATTCTAAATGGAGAACTTGAAGAGGAAGTTTATGTAGAACAACTTGAAGGGTTCCAATTGTTAGATAATATAAATGATGTGTGCAGACTTAAGAAATATTTGTGTGAGCTAAAGCAAGCACCAAGAGCATGGTATTCATGATTAGAAAAACATATATAGCAACAATATTTCAAGATAGGGAAAATTGATAGTAATTTGTATATCACGTCTGAAAATGAAAATATTTTATTAATTATTCTGTGTGTTTATGACATAATTTTTGGAAGTGATGCATATTTGATAAGCCAAAATTTTGTGGTTGAAATGAAATTTGAGTTTGAAATGTCAATGCTATGAGAGTTATCCTTCTTCCTTAGTTTGTAAATAACACTTTAAACCAGAGAAGTGTTTATCTACCAAAGAAAATACCTCAAGGATATGTTGAAAAAGTTTGGGATGGAAGAGTGTTCACATGTTAGCACTCCCATGGTCATTAGTTGTAAGCTAAGAAAAGATGACGAATCACCTAAGGTAAATTAAAAAATGTTCAGATCAATGATTTTAAGCCTCTCGTACCTAAAAAACTCATGGCCATGCATAATGAAAGTTGTTGGTGTAGTAGCAAGGTATCAATCAACCCCTAAAGAGAGTCATATATTAGTTGCGAAAATAAATTTTAGATATTTAAAAGCCACGATAGGTTTTGGTCTATTGTATCCTAAGGGTTATCACTTTTCCTTAATTTGATACAAAAATTTTGATTGGGATGGTAGTGTAGATGATAGGAAGATCACAAGTGGTGGTTCATTCTTCCTAGGAGACTGTTTGGTGGCTTGGTTAAGAAAAAATCAAACATCAATCTAATTGTACACAACTAAAATCAAGTACATAGAAGTTGTTGTGTGTTGCACTCAAATTTTGTGGATGAAGTAGACTTTGCAACACATAAAGATAATGTATGATGGACCAATTCCTATTGTATATTATAATACAAGTGTTATAAGTGTTGAGCCCTAAAAATGTCCTTTCCTTTCATCAAATTTCACTCCATTCCATTTGTCCTTTATTAGCTATAGGCTTAAAAGATCAATAGGAATGATTAAAATCACTTTAAGAATGCATGCAATGACTGACTTACTATACTTTTGTGGTTTTGTTGTCATAGTGATTTTTGAGCAGACTTAGTTACAGAATGCAGTCATTCTGTAGCTAGTCACATATTCTGTAGCCATATTTATGTTTACACAGGTTACAGGTGTCATTTAAGGGAAAGACACATATGGTTAAATTACAGAACTCTCCTATATCATTCCTTGTCCTCCACAAAGGCTGAGCAAAAATCTGAAAGCAGTTATGCACATGGACTAAGCCAAAACTAAGAATCAGACTTCTACAAGGATAAGGACTTTGCAGATGTCTTCAGCAAAATACGAGTCCTCAACAGGAGTTCTAGTTCAATTTTGATCATAAAAGAAACCTATGCCTATTTCTACTCAATGAAATTTATGTATTTGCATATAAAAATAAGTCGGTGAACCGAGAAACAATTAGTTGATGTTTTGTTGTTAGTTCTCAAACACTGTGATACTCTGTCTCTGAGCATTTTTCCTTTAATTAAAGAAGTATAACTTTTATGCATGACCAGAAGCAACTTTAAGGAGTCAAGGATTCATGTGATAATTTGATGGTAGAGGGCCCCTACTGTCTGAAAGGCTTTGTGCATATTTTCTAGATAAGTGACCTTTAACTCTGTTTTGTTCTTAACTTAGGCAATTTTCTGAGTTTATTCTCTTGCATCATACGTATGTCATTTACTTACATTGAATATTACAGTCAATCTTGTTCTCATGAGTTGTTCCAATATATCACTAATGCGTGAATGAGATATAGCTGTAGTACTCTTGAGTTAATTGCATTTTAGTTCAGTTCTGTTCACTGCATTTCAGTTCTATTAGTTAATTGTATTTCAGTCCTGTTAATTAGACTTAAAAGACCCTCATTATTTTATAAGCTGCTCTTGTTATTAACTTCTTCTAAAACATCATTATCATATGAACAAGAATTAGTTATATCATTTTGAGCTCTTGATTGTTCTACAATTTCTCATAGTTTTACAAACAACCTTTTTCCTAAGTTGTTTCAAGAGATCTCTAACCTTTGAACGAGGCTTAATAGTAACATCTTGAGTTGAAGAATGAGTTAATTCTAGTGTCATAAGTTATTTTAGCATAGGGTTTCTTACTATGTTGCAGATAATATTTTCTCAAAATGTTCCAACAAATTTCTAACAACGGATGAGATTTTCTCTGTGATATTTTAAGTTGTTGTTTACTAAAGAGAACCTCATTACATAAAACTAATCCTTTTCTCAGTTTGTTCCAACATACCTCTAATGAAATGAATTGGACCGAGTTTAATGTTATGAGTTACTTTTCTTATCACCTTTACAATATGTGGATTAGCATTTCTTGTTCTTAAGTGCCATTCATAGTTCAGAGTAGATTTTATTTTGTTTTAGTGTGATCAGTAACTTTTCTTTGCTAGAAATTCAATTATTTTCCCCTTAGTATAAAAACACAAAACTAAAAACACTAGAAAAACACTAAGCACAAGGAAGTAGGAAGAATATACCTAGGCACATATGGTGCACTTCACTTCAACAATTTACTAGCCCTGGTTGACAATTTATGACATCAATTTAGGAACACTAAGTTGAGTAGATATTTTGGCGCCCTTGCTGGGGAAGTGTAACTAGGTAAAATTATTTCTTACCTCTCAAAAACAATGATATGCGTAGAGAAAGAGACTCAAGGGGTAGATTTATAAGAAGAAGAAGCTTGATTCATAGAACACCACTTGTTCCACCAAGACCAAGAGGCAGCACACCTCCAACTCAAACCCACATCCCATAATATACTGATCATAGACTTCTAGAAGACTTAAGATCAGATATTCCATCAGAAAGACCTTCCACTTCATCCTCTGAACCTGTCTTAGAAGAAGATTCAAGGACCCCTGCTAGAGACATAAACTTTTCCACTTCCACAGAAGAATCAACCATGGAAGAAGAAGGGGGAGGAGGAGTCTTTAATGGATAACATACACTATTTTGAGGAGGTAGAGGTAGAGGTAGAGGAGAAGGAGTTAGAGGTGCAGAAGGAGAAGGAGGTAGAGGTGAAGAAGGAGGCAGAGGAAGAGGTAGAAGGGAAATGGGAAGCTCTTTTGGGTTTCCTATAGTAGATGAAGAAACCAATGCAACTATTAAAAATATTTCACCCTCTGTCCTTCCAAACTTTTATGGACTCAAAAGTGAAGATCCTGAAACCTTCCTATTTGAATTTGAAGTCCTATGTAGAACCTATGATTACTTACAAGATGCCCAAAAACTTAAACTATTCCCTTCAACATTGAAAGGAGAAGCATTAAAATGGTTTATGAGTTTAATCAACAGTTCTATTAGGACATGGGAAGACATGAAAAAGGCATTTCTAGAGAGGTATTTGGATTACTGTATGCCAGTCAACCATAAGGAGGAAGTGTTTAAAATGCTACAAAAAGAGGATGAAAATCTAGAAGATTTGTTGGAAAGGTTTAACTATAACATTAAGAGAGAAAAAATGGAAAACTTAGATCAAGATACTTTGACAGCTATCTTTTTGAAGAAAATTAGGGATGAATGGCTAGATATCCTTAATATGATGGGAAAAGGGGATATATCTCAGCTCACATTACCTGAAATAGATGAATTATGTATCAACCTTTCAAGAGGGAAATATAAAACTATAAAAGGACCAAGAGACCTTGCTCTTGCAAGGGTAAGTAAGTCTACTTCTGGGACAGTAAGTAGGGCATAAATAAGACATATGCTTGATGAATTAAAATCTGACATTTTAGGGAGTCTTAGTGAATAAATAGACACCCTTAAGTTACAAAACAAGCAAAAAGCTGAATCTGATGCCTTAGCAATCTTTTTTCCCAAATGTAGAAAGAAGCATGCCTTGAGAGAGTGCCCTTTGGATGCAAAAGTAGTAGAGACCTGTGTAATTTGTTCAGAAAAACATGAGACCAAGAGTTGTCCTTCACTTCCTGGTCTTAAAGTTGTCTTTCAAGAAGAAATCCCTACAAATTCCACAGAATCTCTCAATTTTGTCTCTAGGAGGCCTTGGCAAGGACCTCAAACACAAGGATTCCATGATCAGCTGTATAATCAACCCCCACTAAATTGGAATTCTTGGCAGCAACCTTGGCCCCAATTCCAAAATCAATCTCAAACTTGAGCACAAGGAGCACAAAATCCCTATGGAAGATACTCTCAGTATTATCCATCATCTTATCCACCATATCCCAATTTCCCTCCTCAACAAAATCCACAACATCAAAATCCACCATTTCCATTACCATTTCCTCAGAAAGAAAATCAGTTACCTGCCCAACCCATACCAAACCCCAACAATAAAAATCCTCAGAACACATATATGATAGAAGGCCAACAATTCCCAACCTATTTGATTACTCCTTTAGACCTTAATGATGTTCAACTGAGGTCTGGAAGAATACTTGAAAAGAAGAAACCTTCTATAATCATACAAGAGCAAAACAACTCTGAGGAAGATTCTCTATGGGTAAATAAAAGTATTGAAGAGAACACATCCTTTCAAGACCCAAATATTGAAAAATCAAAACAAAAAGAACCAATAATTTCAACTCCTGTGTTAGAGCAGCCATCAACATTCACTTCTACACCTCCCTTTCCACAAAGATTACAAATTGATAAGGGTGTAGAAAAATAAATTATGGTGCCTAATTATGATTTCCTAGATGAGCTAAGGAATGTCTGCATTAAGATCCCATTACTACAAGCCATCAAGTAAATTCCAATCTTAGCAAAGACAATAAAGGAGTTGAGCATGAAAAAAACTAGAAAAATAATAAAAGAGACAAAGAAAATTCAATTGGCAGGAAAAATAGCAGACATCATGATGGGTACGATTGCTATTCCAAAGTATCTATACCTATGAAATCCAGTTGTTAAAATACACATCAATGGAACCGAGATCCAAAACACACTTATTGATTTAGGAGCAGCAATAAATATCATGAGTAGACAAATCATGGATAAACTAAAACTTCCTAATCTTCTTTTTACACCCACATTATTACAATTAGCAGACAGATCTGTGATTAAACCTGATGGGGTAATAGAAGACATTCAAGTGTCCTTAGATTCTTGGGAGTATCATGTGGATTTTATGATCCTAACTCCTAAAAATAATCTAGGAGGACATCCTATTATATTAGGAAGACCTTGGTTAGCTACAGCTGATGCTTTCATTAGCTGTAGATCCGGTGATATGTACATCTCTGATGGTAGTTCAACCAAGAAATTTACCTTGTATCCTCCAGAAAAAACAATTACAGAATTATATGATACTCAATGGATTGAGGATGAAGAAGACATACAACCTCTCTTCACAATTTCAGAAATTAGTGAAGATAGCTAGATTCTAAATACCTTAGAAAATTTTGAATCCTCTTTGGAATACAAACATGAAAAATTTCAGGAAGAATCCAACATTGAGTTTTTATCATCAAGACAGATGTCTCTTTACTCCATGGATAAATTTGGCAGCTCTACAATTAAGATATTTCCAGGTAAAACTTTAAACATAAACAAGAACCTAGAGAAATCTCAACAAGAAAAGCTAGTCAAGATATTACAGAGACACTCTTCTGCATATGCATGGGAGTACACTGATATGAAAGGGATAAGCCCTAAGACTTGCACTCATCACATCTACATAGAGGAAAATTGTAAACCAATCAGACAACCTCAGAGACGGATGAATCCAAACCTTAGGGAGATTGTTAAAGAAGAATTGCAAAAATTGTTAAATGTCAACTTTATCTATCCCATTTCAGATAGTCAGTGGGTTTCTCCTTTGGTAATTATGCCAAAGAAAAATGGTAACTGGAGGTTATGTATTGACTACTGAGAATTAAACAAAGCTACTCTTAAAGATCATTTTCCCCTACCTTTCATAGATCAGGTGTTAGATACATTAGCTGGCAAAAAGTACTTCTCATTTTTAGATGGGTTTAGTGGTTATAATCAAATTCAAGTAGCACTTGAAGATTAAGACAAAACCACATTTACTTTTCCTTGGGGTACCTATGCTTACCGAGTATTGCCATTTGGACTATGCAATGCACCTGCAACATTTCAAAGGGTAGTACTAGGAATAAATTCAGATCTAATACATGACTGTGTAGAGTTATATATGGATGATTTCACAGTCTATGGAAACACATTTGAAGAAGCCTTAGCAAGCTTGGAAAAAGTTTTAAAGAGATGTAAAGAAGCAAATATTTCACTAAGCCATGAGAAGTGTTTTATGATGTTTACTGAAGGGATTGTTTTGGGGCATCACATTTGAGGGGATGGGATTAGAGTTGATGAGTCAAAAGTTGAAGTCATATCTAACTTATATGTTCCAAGTTGTGGAAGAGATGTTAGGAGTTTTCTAGGATTTACGGGGTATTATAGAAGATTTATAGAAAACTTCACCAAGATAGCATCTCCACTTTTCAAATTACTCACCAAGGACTGTGAATTCAAGTGGAATCCTGATTGCTAGTTAGCCTTTGAGACCCTGGAAACAAAAATCTATGAAGCACCTATTTTAAGGGCACCTAACTGGAAATTACCTTTTCATATTTCAACAGATGCCTCAAATACAGCTTTAGGAGCTGTGTTGGGACAAAAAGACCTGATTCCTTATGCCATCTATTATACAAGTAAAAATTTGACCCCTTCGGAGTTAAATTATACTGTAACTGAAAAAGAGTTAGTAGCCGTTGTTCATGCCATAAATAAATTCAGACACTATATAACAGGCTATGAAACTTTTGTTCACACGGATCACTCTGCAATTAAATATCTAATGAAAAAATCAATTACTAATGGCAGAGTCATAAGATGGTTATTGCTCTTACAAGAATTCAATATCACCATTCTAGATAGGCATGGGAAACAAAATACAGTAGCTGATTTCCTATCTAGACTCCAAAACATCAAAGACAATACTCCAGTTGAAGATCAATTCCCTGATGAATATCTTTTTGCAATTTCTACTCAAACTCCTTGGTTTGCTGACATTGCTAATTATCTAGTTTCAGGGAAATTTCCTTCAATAATGAATGCAAGAGACAAAATAAAGATCATTTATGACAGTGAAAAATATTCATGGGTTGCTAATGAGTTATACAAAACAGGTCCAGACTTTATCATTAGGAGATGTGTTCGAGAAGATGAGATGCCTGAGATCCTCAAGGCATGTCATGATGAACCTTGTGGTGGACACTTTGCTGATAAAAGGACAACTTATAAGATCCTTCATTTAGGATACTATTGGCCATCCCTTTTTAAAGATGCTAAAGAGTATGTCAAAAGGTGTGACAGTTGCCAAAGGGTAGGGAAACCTTCTCCTTCAGGTGAGATGCCATTGCAGCCTCAGGTACATATTAAACCTTTTGAGAAATGGGCTTTAGATTTTGTAGGACCTATTAGTCCTCCATCAAGACAAAAGAAATATATATTATTTTGCACTGATTATGTTACCAAATGGGTAGAGGCCAAGCCATTACTTTCTGCTACTGAAGCATTTGTAGTTAATTTTCTTTTTGAGGATATTTTTACTCATTTTGGTGTCCCAAGAGAAATTGTTACAGATCAAGGAGCTAAATTCACATCAAGGATAGTGGAACAAATGGTGGAGAAGTACAAAATCAGACACAAAAAATCTACTCCCTATCATCCACAAGCAAATGGCCAAGTGGAATCTACTAATAAGGTCATTGAAGGGATCCTACCAAAGATTGTTCATTTACATAGAAGAGATTGGGTAGACAGGCTTCCTGAAGCCTTGTGGGCCTATAGAACTACATGGAGAAGCATAACAGGTCATACCCCTTATGAACTTGTTTATGGAAAACAAGTCTTGTTTCCCATAGAGTTTCAGATTCAAAATTTTAAAATGGTAGTCCAGCTAGGACTTGATCTAACAGAAGCACAAAAGCACATATTGGAGCATATTAATGAATTGGATGAGATTAGACAAGGTGCAGTCCAGAAAATAAATATAGTCCAAAAAAAAAGGACTAGATGGCATGATAAGTACATTAAGGAAAAGAAATTCAAAGAAGGTGACTGGGCCCTCTTTTTTGATTCAAAGTTCAAAGATTTTCAAGGTAAATTCCAAACACATTGGCTTGGGCCATACGGAATTGTGAAATTTTTTGACAATGGAGCGATAAAAATCAGGACAATAGATGAAGATAAGGTGAATTTTCTTGTAAATGGTCATAGATTGAAACTGTATCGTAAGCCACTTTCAAGAGAAGAATTTGTCAAGAGATTCCAGGAGAAGAGTGATGTGAAGTTAATGAAGAAGATTCCTTCTTCTTCATCAAATTAATTGTATTTTCTGAAATCAGATGTAAAAATAATAATAATAAAGTATAAACATGAAAACTAATCATTGATTAGCATGTTTATACAGAAAAGATAAGGTGAAAATCAGAATCCTTCTGATACTTTAGCTTTTCAAAATTGTCCTTTTCCTGCAAACAACTATCATAAAATCATAAGTGCAGGCTCATTTTACATATTACATTCCACTTATGATCCATTTCATTCCATCATATCTCACTTCATCCATATTTCATTCACTCCATTCATCCATACTTCATTCACTCCATTTCATGATTCATCTCATTTCATTTCAGATTTTCAAAATTGATCTTTTTCTGAAATTGAGTATTAAAAATCATAAGTTGCAGGCCACTTTTCATATTTCATTCCACTCCACATTTATGATCCATTTCATTCCATCATCTTTCACTTCATTCATTCTTCATTCCACTATATTTCATGGTCCATTTTTTTCATACTTCATTCCATCTATATTCAAATCACTTCATTCCATGTCTCAAAGCTTTTACAGGTACATTTTGCAGCCAGATATTCTGCAGCCAGACATTCTGCAGCCAGATATTATGCAGCCAACCATTCAGCAACCACTTGTTAAACAACAAATTGATCCTACACACCTACTTCAACAAGAAAAATCAAAAGGATTATGAAGACTAAAAGATCAATAATTTTCAAAGGAAATACAAAGCATATTAAAACAGTAAAAATCAAAAGAAAGGCTAAGGTAAAATTATGTGAAATTATTATGATAGCAGATTATGAAAGATATAGTATGGTTAAGTCATATGTATGTGTCATAAAGTTATTTTGATTATTCATATTGATCAAGCCTATCATAAAATCCTTGGACAAATCCCTTCCATT